>MU254291.1:0-17501 GCA_019669825.1 Calycina marina
GCACAAGCTGTCTTCCTCGACTCTGGCCATGAGAAGAGTATACACAGCAGGTGCTCACCAGAGAGGCAGTGCCAGCTACCTCTCCAGCCGCCAAGAGGTAAGAATTGCAAAGCAAGCTCTCGAGATATTTACAGAATCGTTCCAAAAGAGGCTTAGCTCCCGGACCACAGCTCGCTAAGACGCTCTATCACATGACTATTTCCCCCATCACAGCTGGTTCGAAGCGTATCGAAAGGTGGCTCAAGAGCAAGGAATCAGGCAAGAGAACATATATAATATGGATAAATCTGAATTATCGATTGGAACAATGGAATCAACTCGAATTATCATCGATTCAACGCCTCGTACGAAGCATCAGGTTCATCCTAGTCGTCAAGAATGGGTCTAAATGGTTGAGTGCATTTGCGCAGACGGGAATATTCTTCCACCGCTTGGGATATTTAAAGGAAAGAATGTCCTTCAGAATTGGATACCAAACAAAGTCCTTGATAAATAGTTCCTCTCGGCAAATACAAAAGGTTGGACAGTCAAGGCCGTGAGATGATGCCGAAAAGCTGGAGGTGCAAGTCATGGAGACGAGCAAGACGAAGCTCCCAGACACGCTAAAGAGCATGAACAACTTGGCATTTAAGTGGGAAGAAAACGGCAAAGAGAACGAAGCTGTAAGACTTATGAAAGATTGTGTATGAGTTCAGAAACATGTCTTGGGAGTGCATCATCCAGATTTAATTTCATCCTGCACAGCTTTAGATGAATAGACGGCTGAGCAAGAGGCTGCTGTATCGTTGATTCAGCATCCTGCAAATAGGTAAACTTGACAGATTTCAAGGTTTACTATAATGTAAATATTCGTAATAGGCTGACGATTTGTAATTTGTTTGTGCTCAGCGTGAGGGCTTGAGCTTTTAAGTGAGGCACTCTGCCAGAATTGACTGGTTCCTGGCAGCCACGTGGTCGTTCGGGGTCGTTAGAGCTCAGGCATGACGTTTTTAAATGATTTAGGCAAAGTGTAAGCTCGGTGATGCAGCTATGGTAAACAAGGTCTGTTATACTATGCAAGGAGACTTTGCAAATTAGGCGCGGATGAATGATGCGAGCATGATTTTTTCAGTCAAAGGCATTTAAGGTATACGGGAGTGGCCACGGAACATAATTTACAAAAAATAGTACGAGGAATTGCAATGTGTGTGATGGGGGAAATAGCCATGTGATGTCAGGTGACCGTGCGTCTTTGCGTGTGCCGCAGTGTATATATTCAGAGTTTGCTTTGCAACTCTAGCCTCTTTGTAGCTATTTTGACTCTCAATACAAGACCATGCTCTATATTCCCTTGACAATGTGCATAGATTTGATGATGCTTAAAGTCAATGTACGGCTAAAATTTCCGGCAAATAGGGTGCTCCGCTACGCAGGGATGGACGCCAACATGGCTCCGTATACAACCAAACCACCATGCAAGGAAGTTGTTCACAAGAACTATTCTATATTCCAAATACAGAGTTCTTGTTCTGCTCAAAGCTTGCGGCTGAGCTCATTAAAGGAGGACTAACAATGCATTGTTGTTTCTTTGCTAAGCTTCCTTCGTTACAAGCCAAGAATATATTCGAGTTCAATTCCTCAGCCGTAGAACTTCCCTTCTTTTCAATGAGGATGAGTAAGTGAGTGAATGCACTTGCAAGCCACTAATTCCAGGCGATAAGCACAAAGAGTATTGTCACCTTGACGTATCTTGACTCCTTGGGTGATTGTTTCCTACTGTTCTATAAAAGTTTCCAATCACTGAAGGTCTTAGCATGCCTTCAAACTAGTTAGAGCAGAACTGCATGTACCTGACCGATTATCCTATCTCTATGGATCCCATCTTGACCTTGTTCGCTTTCCCTCAAACTTAGACATGTACCTCCGTCATCTTTCCCACATTCGAATAATCGTACTCAAAACTCAGATGCCATCTCCGAGTCCCATTCTGAGCGGCCTACATGTCCAGCTGTAAGTATTAAAGTCCCGTTATTCGTTTTTTGCTTTTTTTGAGTAGGCAAACAGCTGCCGGAATCTTCGGATCGTAAACGTTTCTTGCTATTGTTATTGCTTACTGCTGCTGCCTGAGCGGACTGCATCTCATAGTCGGAGTCGCTTATGTCGAGATCATCCCACCACTTCTCTCTCTCATTGCGAACATCAGTTTCCTCCTTTGTAGCCCGAGCGGACTGTGTCTCAACTTCGGAGCCGCTTATCTTAATATCATCCGAACATTTCTCTCTTCCATCGCAAAGATGTGGTTCCTCAGTAGCCCGCGGCATCCCGGCAAACTCCCCGTAATTTTCCATAGCTTCGTAAAATCCTGGCCGGTGTAGCATAACCTCCACATCTCGCATGGCCTGCGCGGCTCTCAAAGCGTCGGCGCTCTGGTAATTCTTTTCAAAGGCCTCACGCCAAAACTTCTCCGCCAACATTGCTTGCTTAGCGTATAAACGTAACTTCTCCTGCATCATCTTCCTCTCTTTGAGCCAATCGCGGACGTATTGATTATTTGATGGCAGTATCATCTGGCCAAGTAGCGTGAAGCGGACTGTGAGCTCTGCGTTGAGCTCTTCAGAGCATCCTCCGAGCCATGGCTGGCCAGGTTTGTACAAGACATCATTGATCAGGAGCATTGGCAGTCCCCTCTCGTAGCCGGACACGAGCGTTTGTAGAGCCTGCTGCATGGATCGTTCACGTGGGGATATGGGTCGTACAGAACTGCCTGCCTCGATCAAGACGGCTGTGACACAGTAGGTGGAACCATCAGAGGCCGTCGTGATCTTTGCAGTGCTCAATTGGTGAAGCGTACAATTGGACATCTTTACGATGGTGTTCTGGTAGGCTATGCAAGTGAAAGAGTCCTACACTGAGAATGCTTGTGGTTTGTTTCAATTGGATCGGGATGTGAAGATTACGAATGGTGAATGCTGGACCGTCTTTTAGTCTAACTAGACGTTTAATATGATGACAGAGAGGGAACCAGAGTGGAAGTGCTTACTATATGATATAGCCAGCATTAACCTCAGACCGGGGGGGGGGGGGATAAGAAAATTGCCCTTGTAAACTAAAAGGATTTCTACAGATACTGTAACATAAGTTGAGCGGCAACCGTGACTTGAGGCAAGGCAAACCTTGATCGCCAAAAGGTAATCAGCGCCGATGGCTTCTTTCCTTCCTGATCAGTATTCGGACACTAGGAAAGGTAAGTTCGCAATAGTGTTTAGTTGAAATGGGGAAGGCCCTGAAAAGCTGTGTTAGGAACGTGCAGGAATAGGCCTGCAATGAAGATATGGATGAGGAAGGTACGCAGGATGGAAATTCCAGGAGCGAAACATCGTGTGGCCATTAGTAGACAAGAGCGCCGCCCCAGATATGACGATTACACAAGAAACACGAGGGCTTGGCTCTCAAGGCAAACGTGTTGTATTGAGGATCTTCCTTCTAAGAGTGGAAGTCGTTGACAATGGCAATTGCAATTGTCTCCTTCTAGTCATCTAGCAAGCTCAGCGCACGCATTTAGGCAGCGATTGTAACCTCAACCTCAACTCCAGCCTCGATGTTGATGATGATCTGCTTGACGACCTCCGTAGGTGCATTAAGACTATTCGCACGTCAGATACTGCCATCCATCCCTTTATGTGTAGAAGACTTACTCGATCAAACGCTTGTGAATTCTCATCTCAAAGGTATCCCAGGTCTTGGACCCTTCACCGCAAGGAGTTTTACGGGTGGTGATCTTTAAGGCCTTGGTTGGAAGACGGACCGGGCCCTTGACGCGGAGCTCCTTGCCCTTCGCACGATCGATAAGCTCCTGGCAGACCTTCTCGAGGGACTCGACCTTTCGACTGGTCAGTGTGATGCGAATCTTGTGGGTTTTCTGTGATGCGATTGTATTAGTTTCTCTTTCTGGTGAAGGCGGGGGGCGTGCTGTAGGAGTATCGTACTGGGCCCTCGCCGAATTCTTTCTCTGGCTTGTTGTAAGACATTTTGTTGTATTGAGAGATTTCCTCACGACTCGATCTTTATGATTCTAGGCAGGATATCAGCGGCGTTTTCGTGGCAGTCGTAGGGGATTTGTTAGACGAGCAGGAAGACAGCTGCAGCGTTCAGAAGAGCCAGTAGTCGGTCTGAGCTCGCAGAAACTCTCCTGGCAAGGCGCAAGTTCCTCCCCTAGGATCCTCATCGTTTTCTGTTTTGATATTGTACATACCGGCAAAGTGATGAGGGCGGCGTTGAGAGGAGAGAATCGGGAGACGTTGCGAGTTTTGAATTTGTGTGGGTGAAATCTTGGTGATATTATTCACGCTAATCCAGCTCTAGTTAGATGATCCCGCTGGCCTTGGCAGTTAAAATGGGACACTATGACTCTTGATGCCTCAGGTAATAAATACTATCTATGCCGCTGTTGTTTTGTCGAACGGCGAACGACCGCTGGCAAAGTCGGAATCCCACCTGTCCATGGTGCTGGCCACGATGCTACGATTGTAGTATTATTGTAGAGCCAACGGGAGACAAGCGCATTGGATGGAGTTGGTGTGGTGCTGTGGTTGTGGATGGAGGTCTCGTTTTCTTGTGTTGTAGTTTACTTGTAGATTTTCATTACAATTCTGTTCCTGCCTGATAATCCATACAGATGGCAGCGGAATTGATGATAGGATTGGAGCTGCAGAAGTAGCACCATTGTAAGGCCGAGTAAAAGGGGTTTTATGGAAGACAAGCATACCTCTACAGCCTACGCAGCCGAACTTAAAGGCATATATCTCGCGCTTAAAATCGCACAGCAGGAGCTCGCTAACTCACAACGAGAAGTTCTATTTTTACCGACAACCAAGCAGCAATCATGATTACAGGCAAACCAAAGAGTAGATCAGGCTCGTATCTTCTAGCAGAGATTACCGATTTGTACGATGAGCTACGAACACGACTACGACATATTGCCATTGCATGGTGCTAAATTTCTGGGGTTCCGGTTGGTATTCGGGCTCGGAATACTCAACTGATCTTCTCGATAGATGTAACGTCGGGTTAGTATAGGAATGAAGAGGCAAGATCAATCGGGTTGAATCACGTGGAAGCGATATCATTACAAGCTGGGTAAACTGTGAGGTAAACAAAGCTATGGTAATTTGAGCACGAAGATCCTATATTGGGAAACTACAAAGACTATATACTAAGTGAGTTTCCTGTGCTATTATTCACGTGATATTAGCCATGCTGTCAATTCCCTGGTTCGCTTACTCCTGTAGGTAACCGATTAGTAGTATATACAGAACGATTTCCACAGGATTCTGCTGTAGCATTGCTACTGAGCCTAAGGTCTCTGGTAACGTGATTACTGAATCATGACACATGGATACCCGCACACACAGGTATAGAAGGAAATTAGGCAGCGGACATAGCAGCCAAGGAATCAACGGGATGGATGGGCAAAAGCAAGGAAAGATCAAGGCCGGCAGCTCCGCCGAAACAACTCGACGCATTAAAATCCCCTCTAATTACGTGGATGAATCAGAAAGCGGCAATGACTGGGCTGTTGAATGGGAGAAGGACCCCAAATGCGGAACTTCATACAATTACAATCCAATCCCGGGACGCCGAGCTTTGCAACCTCACGTAGGGGCTTCCAGAAGTCTAAGTTCGATCGTTACACAGCTGCGCACGGGGAATTTTGGCCCTGAAGCATACTTCACAGCAGAGGTTCCGGTAATCGAAAGCCCCAGCTGCGAATGCGGCTATAGGCTTCAAACGATTGAACATGACCTTTTCTACTGCAGAAAATTTCATCAGCTACGCCAAACATACCTTGGACCAGGATTATTGGCCTTGGGGGAGGTCTTGAGTACCCCCAAACTTATGATCAAAGCAGCTAAATTCATGGAAGCAACCCAGCTGCTATGGCAATTTAGGAAGCCGGTTGATGGCGACATGTACAACGAGTAGCCCGGAGGGAGACTGCTGCACTTGTAGAACATCAGTACGGGCGGCTTAGTTTCAGGGTGTAGTTTATTTAATTTAATGTATTGATGTCAAGTTACATAAGTTTAAAGTTCCGTGCCAAGAAAAAATTGACGAGGTGCTGATAAACCACGTTATTTACATTTATTGATTTTGGTGACATTGGTCCGTGCGTCACGAATTCTGACAACCACTTGTTGCGCGGAAGAGGCGACTGATACATGGGTACCCAGGTGCCTAATCTTAGTCAGCGTTCAGCCCCGCGCTGCGCGCTATCGGTGCTTTCGACATGCACAGCATTTAGCAAGCCAACAACGGGTATTAACATTACTAGAATTAATTCCTATCACTCACGGCATCTCACCTATACCGTACAAGCGGTTCTGCTCTTCAATATCTCTGTAAACTGCTGTCCATACGTGGTCAGGCCCTCTCGTTACTCCAAAGCCATTGGCTTCAACGTCGTCTTTCCTGACAACTTCTATACGTGCATCTTCTGCGTTACTCCAGTCAAGATATGCCATTACTTCCTCCGAAGTCCACGGTCGAGAAATATTTCCAGTCCGGCAGACTTTTCCCATACATTTGTAATCCAAGCACCATTCGTAGGAATCTTTCGAGTATTTCAGTGGAAGCTTCATTGCTTTTCGATACTCTTGATCAGTTTTAGCACTTCCTACTGGTTGCGCTGCGGACCAGGCACTTCTTGCAGCAAGATTTCTGTCATAGATAGCTTCCGGAGAAGTGCATTTTAGCAGTCCCGGTGTTGGTAAAGACCTAGATCACATGGAGATATGTCCCGTCGATTCTGGCGCTTTTGGAGGTCCTGTCGATTCCGGCGCCGTTGGAGGCAGAGATGGCTCTGATAGAGGGATATTTTCGGGAGGCACATATTCGGCTTGTACCTGCACTGATGTGAATATTTCCTCTGCTGTTAGGCATATCAAAACCTTCGATGTTGCATTCTGAGCCGAGGAAGATGCAGGCAGCAGCTTAGAATACTTCAGAGGGCACACCGTGATGACCAATCTGATGGCATCTGCTACGTTTACTAGGAGCCCTCTTGACGGCCTGGACTGTCTCAAATTCAGCAAGTTCTCGTCTCGTGCTCGTAGCTGGTTGACTGAATACCTGGATAGCTTGTTTTCAGACTTGACGTAGTTTTAGCATGGGCCGTGGCTGAGCTGCATCTCGTTTCAAGTGTCAATGAGGATGAAAATGCGCGAGTAAAAGGCACTGGTTTTCCTCCTTGAGCTTCAAGGTATGAGCACAAGGCAGTCCATGCGAGGAAGTGAAAGAATGGCTGCAAGGAGCCTTGAGTGGCCCCAAGAGTAGCTGCCGTTGCTCTTGCACTTTACGCAAGGCCTGGTGCGAAACCCAGCCCCGTACAGCCTCGAGCACTACTACGGAGACATCTAGAGGCGTCCGTATCTGCTGAGAGACTCGCATATGATTCAGTTCTTTCATTTAGTTGGTGATTGCGTGTTTCATGGCCTGCCAAGCATCGAAGAGATCGAACATATATGCTTTAATATGTGATTTGATCAACGAATGAATTCCTTCAGCTCTGGGAGACATTGGCTAGCTTTTATATGGGGTATAGACATTAGTTATCTACCTTGAAGTGGCTATATTGCCGAAAATCAACTACTTACCCACCCATGCTTTAACGATGCTCTCTTTATGTGGCTCGAGCTAGTACGTCTTGATGTATCCCACCGCGTTGAGGTATTCTCAGCGTATTCAAGCACAAAGTCGGCCAGACGCGCTTCAATTTTTTTTCGTTTGGTGAAGCCACGATTGAGTGCCAGAGGCCATAGAATTCGTCCCATGCTTTGTGTTCCATACCGTTTGTCGATTGGCCACTTTTGAGTCCAAAAGTTGGTTGACAATGCCGCAGAACTGCCTCGTTAGCATGCCAGAGGCAAAGCAGTGCCTTAAAGGAATGAAACCAAGTTGCAGCAGCATTTATCGTAGCTTGACATTGGTCAGTCAACACAACAGAGGGAAGCTCATGCTAATAGAGCAACCTAAGGTGTTGTAGCGCCCAAGAATAATTCCCTTCTGATTCATCAAAGAGAAATGCAAATGTAATGCAGAAAGGACGCTAACAAGAATCAACTCCAAAAATGTCAAGGAGTGGCATGGCATGCTTGTTCGTCTTACAGGAACAATCTAGCAACAAGACGTCTGGGTTGCATTGTAGACATGAAACAGAGTCCGGATGGGCGACGAAGATGGCTGTGAGGTGGTTGTCTGAATCCAACCAAACTCGACACTAAAAGCCCTCCTTATGCAATTGATCAACTAGCGCCTGGATACCCTGCTCTGCCCTTCATGTAGATCTCTTCTTGTTGCTGCAATCCGATCATAGATGTCTCGCTGGGTGGCGAGTGTATCGGAATTGTGATGGAGGTACGCTCTGACATCTCGAGGCGAAGTACCAGCAGTCGTAAGGCTTCAAATAATTGCAATATCTCTCTCTGCAAGCTGATGATGCGCAGGGTGTGCAGATGGATCTTCGCTCGGTGGATGATTGTGTAAAGCGCACTCCTTGTCTGGTTGATGGCTTAGGATCCATATCTTTCCATCCAGTGACTGTTTGGCCAGTACTGAGCCCTTGCGACCAGTTCTTCGACTAGAAGTGTGGCGTGTTCGTTCGATAGATGTACTCGGTGGTGGTTAATTTCCATCGCATGAGAAGACTACTCTGACTCGGCCGTTTGGGGTCTAGAGATTTCCCAGTGGTAATGAATATCCTCGAGGCTTCGCCCAAGAATTGATGGCTGTCAATATATATTCGCGGGTTTCTTGTATGCCTTCAGGTGGAAGGGCATCATCGGGGAATGTTGGCTGGCTCATTTACAGAGGGCGACGCCTCGAAAGCACCAATGGCGCGCAGCGCGAGGGTGAACGCTGACTAAGATTGTGCGCAGCTTTATTTGGGCACCTGGGTGCCCATGTATCAGTCGCCAGCGGATTTTCCAGCCTTACGTAAGCCTGCTTAGCGGCCTCAGGCTGCTGGAACGGGTGTTGAATTGAATCAATCAATCAATCAATCAATCAATCAATCAATCAATCAATCAATCAATCAATCGAACGGCGGACGAGCATTTTGGGACAGCCATAGTGATTGTGTTCTACCCATCCCATTGAATATTGTTTTGTTCTTACTCTACTCATGGCAAGTATTGCAAACGGCCACATATAGCTCGTTCTCAGGATCTTGTCGGAATAGATACAGCCACCATGAGCAAGAAGGCTGCTCTTCCCCCAATAGCAGCTTTTCCAGAAGTAGCTTGGAGATACAATCAGGTCCCAGAGGAATGGGAAGCTGCGCTAGAGTGAGTGATAGCAAGATGGAGAAGGTCAATATCTCCGGAGCCTCGTATTCCGATTTTTTTGAAACTTTGATTCTATGAAATCATGAGATCATGAAATGAAAGGATGGCCATATGCTCACATATGGCGATGTCAGGCTGCTCAAGAGAACCATATACTAACGCAGTCTCTTAGTTCTTGGATAATTCTCATAGAAGCACATTTATCGCTTCCAGATTCAATCTTCCTGGGAGTATCCGTCACAGATGAGACACTTTCTGCATTTCTGAGATCATTCGTTGCTGAGCTGTCATTGTCCCGTGATACATTACCGCTACGGGACGTTAAAAAGACAGCGAGACTACGAAAGCAATGTTATATTTTGCTAGGCCGACTTTTGACTGCCAAAACAACTGAGAATCATGCTCTGCTTCGATGGGAGATACTTGCGGATATCAGCGCTGCTTACGGTAACGAGAACGGGAGAAGACTGATGTTTGAAACATGGAACCGCCACACCCAATTCCTGGAGTTGTCTCTCGGAGAGTTCAAGAAGAATCTCACAAGTCAGCTTGAGGTAGACTTGGATAGAGACTGGAGAGAGGTCACAGGGACGTTGCAACATATCTCAAAATTGCTTCGTGCTTCGCCTGAAGCAGCTGAACTTTTCATGGCTGGTAGCGACTTTCTTGATGCTCTATTAAGCGGTTATGCAGGTGTTTTCGACCCTACTTTCCGAGAGACACTAGTCGAGATGACGTATTACTGTCTTCTAGGACTGACAAACGGTACGAATTTATTTCCCTGAGACCGCGATATCAAAGAGATTGGCGGGCTTGTATTGGAGCAGGAGAGCTAATGTGTCGCAGGCGACAGGCCTAAATATGGTTTGCTTCTCGATCAGCTCTATTCCCTCAAGACTGCTACAGAAGCTCGAAAGACGTCATATAGCACCGCTCAATTTTCCTTGAAGGACTCTCTGGTCGCACATCTGGTCGCTGAAACGAACATCTTGGCTGTTTTGCGAGAAAGGTTGGGGACTAATAATGCGACATTACAGAGGTCCTCGGCAGTTTTGGATGCCTTTGCGAACTTCCAGAAGTTAGGTGGACGACCAGTACGTGAAAGTTATCAAATCCTTCTCTATGATCAGCTTCCCTAACCCATAGCAACACTGAAAACACTATACGTGACTTTGTTCCAGAAAAGCACCTGACATGCATCACTGTAGCATTCAAATACCTGGAGAGTTTCCAAACCAAAAAGAAAGCTTGACAAAGGCAAAGAAAAGGCTACTGCAGAAGCCGATGGGTTGCATGAACAGGTTCATATCCATGCAGCGAGTCTCATAACTCAAGTTCAGGATATATTTCCAGAGCTTGGAAGTGGCTTCGTGGCTAAGCTACTGGACGAATACAACAATGGAACAGAGCAAGTGATTGCACACCTACTAGAAGACTCATTACCTAGTTACTTGGCGAGTGCAGATCGATCAGAAGCACTAGAAGCATCTTTCCAAGATCAAAATCTTCGAGTTATAGAAAACGTACCACGGTCACCCATCTCCAACCTACCCACCCGCCGCAACGTCTTTGACGACCACGAATTCGACAAATTATCCTCACGCCTCCACTTCGGTCGCAAGAACCCAGACCAGACAGCCGATGATGTTCTCCAAGACAAATCGACCGCACCAAATAAAGCTGCTATTTTATCTGCATTGGCAGCATTCGATTCCGACGACGACGAGCGCGACGATACTTATGATACCGCCGATATTGGCGGCAGGGTAACCCTGGAAGACGCACCCACCGACTCGCAAGATATCCACGAAGAAACGCTCTTCCTCGCCTACAAATCATCTCCCGCGTTGTTCGGCCGAGATAAATCCGCACGCAGCAATCCAGCACGAGCGAAACTGCGCGAGAAAGTAGGTATGACTGACTCAGCGATCGAAGGGTGGGCCCTCGTGCTGAGTCGCGACTCGCGGAAGCAGAGGCGGCTGGAAGCGCAGTTCTCGCAGTTTAGCGGCCAGCAGAACCTGTTGGCTCCGACGTCGTGGAAGAACAGTCCTAATGGCTCGGAGACGGAGGACTTGGATGCTGATGGACGGCATGGGAGTGATAGGGGGAGGGGATTGAGAATTAGAGGTGCGCCGAGAGGAAGAGGAGGTGGGAGGGGCAGAGGAAACGTGGCAGGACCGAGTGGTGACAGAGATACGGAGGCTGCGAGGAGAGGTAAGGAAGCTAACAAGGCTAGTAGGGCGAATCACAATCGCAAGGATCAAAGGGGGAAGAAGTTGGCTCGAGGTGGCTTCTTGGGGTGAGGGGCTTTTGGAGCATAGGGTGTGTGAGTAACTGTGTAGCCTCACAGCCACTTCATCACAATAAGATGCTACGTTACAATTGTCCTTTGGCTGCTTCAAGGAGTGAGAAATGTCGGCAGAGGTGATACTTTTGAGAACCAATACTGCTGCAATGGTAGAATACTTGCCATGTCTCTTTCAAACCGTTTCCTCGATTTTTGAATTCCCTTGGCGCTCAATTTACTCGATTGAGCTACGCAAGAAATGCGTTGCATATTCTGAACCTGTCCCACGGTGATGCACAATACATGAGCCGACTTACAGCTTTATGAATTCGAGACCTCATTCTTGAACAATGGGTATATGTGTCTATGGGTATCTATCTAACCAACTCCTACATATGTAATACACAGCATCATGCTACATGAAAGAACTCAATAGATCATCCAGATTCCGCTTTTTACTATTCATCACGCTGTGGCCCGACCTCTTCACCCTTCCCTTTCTCGCCATCTCAAGACCCATATCGGGTTTCTCTACCTCCACAACCTCTGGCATCGGTTCTGGTACATTGATCCTGGCGAAAAACAACAGCCCCAGATTTGATGGGTACAGGAAAGGCTCTCTTGATCCAAGACACAGCGATACCATCGGTACAGAATTCACAAGCTCATCTCCAACAGCTGCTGCATCGCCGATGTTCACGCCCGCTCTAGCAAGATCCGAGTCATCTCGTAGATCACCTATTCTGGCGAAGCTCGTGGTGGAGCTCCAGTCCCATGTTTCAGGCGCACCACGGCGGCTTCTTTGCTTTGCCGTCGAGTTTCGCGGGCCCTGATCAACATCCGCTTGTTCGGCGTCAGGGAAGTACCAATCATCGACTCTTTTGACAAAGAACTTCGATTTCTTCCTCTCCGGACTTCGAGGTGATGGAGGCTTCGCATCCTCGGTCTTGCCCAGGACATTTTTCATTGATGTACCGAGACCAGTAAGGAAAACAGGCACTTCAGCTCTGGGAATACGTGTTACGCCAGAGGGATCGAATAGAGGCAGTATTTGTGTCATCTTCAACGCAGGATTTCCCATATCACCTCTCATCTTGTTCACCTTCGCAGCACATTTTCTATCCAGCCAACCCAAGACACCATCATTCCGGACAGTTTCCCAGCCGATCTTGCAAGCTCGTGATTCTGCATCCGCGCGGAAACCGCAACCTCTGACGTCAAATATCGCTAGTGCAGGGAAGTTGTTGAGATATGGGAGCGAGTGGTGTGTAACTTCTTGATAGTTCCACAGTCTTAGTAGTCGCAGGACCGGGAAAGCACCTTCATCTTTGGCTGCTAGATGCCAGGCGCGTACTAAACGGTCGCCAACTTCAATAGTTACTTCTTTAGAGGCGTTCACTAATTCCAGGATGCCAAGGTTCTTGAGGCTGGAAAGTTCATATAGTGATGGCACTGGAAAGGCCGTCGTGATGCTTAGTGATGTCAAAAAGTCGAACGTGTTTGAAATTATGGGTGTAGTGTAGATTGGAAGAGGTGATGCTGGCTCCCCGAAGTCCTGATGGAAGCGCAGTAGCTCTAGGGTCTGGATTTCAGATTCTCGACGAAGAACTGTTGCAAATATGCTCCATGTGTTGAATGATTGAGTGCATCTGGAAGGTATCAGTCCAAAGTAATAGAATTGAAAGCTGGTCTCTTATATTTTCTCAACCATATCTTAACTGCACTCACCGTCTATTCACTGCATGCCAAACTCGTCGTACAATTTGAACCGGCAGACATTCGATCCCTTCCAGCGTAATATCCGCAACGTTTTTCAGGATGCACTCAATCGCGGCATCTTGTAATGATCGAGCTCCAACCTGACTCCGAACTTTGCAGTTTTTCACACTATCCATGTAGTGTCTGTATTGTCCAAGATCTCCAGCATCCTTTCTTGATTGCCGTTTCTTCAAGTATACTCCGTAGTCTTCGATCGCTCGGTATGAAGGTCCTACAACGAGTTTACCACAACGATCCCAACCACGATCGCTTCTCTTTTGTATAGTCATCGTAGTCTCGTTATACATCTGCCCAGATTCTTTGTCGAAGTGAGTACCGGTGCTCGTCCGGGAAAGCTCAGGGCGATAGTCATAGTTCTGTTTGCGCAACCACTTCATTTTGGTAGGCTTTGTGCTGTCGGGCAGGGCATACCGAGTATCTTGTATTTGTATGGCGGTGTTGCTCAGTCCGAACGGCTCGAGGGTTAAGTACTCAAACGCGTTGTCGCATTAAGGTGCCAATTGAATCCGATAAGATAAGATTAGATCGATCTGATACCGAGAACCCTGTACATTTTCTCACCCCACTTACAGCTCGAGACAGGATCCAAGCTTCACCTTGAATCCTACCTACTCTCCCTCATGATAAACACAGAGACATCGCTATGCTGTTGAAGCAGAAAGCATTGCTATCTTGCAACGCTTTTCAGTCACTCTCTAGGTTTACGACAAGTTCGACAGAGCCCTCCAACAACCCGTCATGTCACCATCGTCATCATCAGACGAGGAGCTATGCTGTATTTAATGAGGGAAAGAGCAGGCATGTAGACTATCGCTGGCCAGAGATTACAGGCACAAACAAGGTTCCAAATCCATACCAGATCTTCAACCAGCAGAAAGGCTCCAAGTACTCGAAAGAGAGGTTCTATACCTTAGTGAAGATCTACCACCCTGACAGACATGATCAAGTCATGAATGATGGGCTGGACTATGCTACAAAGCTGGAAAGATACAGACTAGTAGTCGCAGCAAACGATATCCTCTCCGATCCGATCAAGAGGAATGCCTACGATACCTGGGGTGCAGGTTGGAACAGCTCCAATGAAGCCGGTATGCCGCATGGCATGGCACGGACATCGACGAAATACGGCACATACACACAGAGAGGGTGGAATCCGAAACCTGGAGCCCCTATGCGAAATGCTACATGGGAAGATTGGGAAAGATGGCATCAAAAAGAAGCTGGTGGACCACAGCAAGAGACATTCAGCTCGAACAGCGTCTTTGTGTCTCTGATCATGATGTTCGCTGCGATAGGCTTCGTGGGGCAGGTTACAAGAGTCGAAAGCCACACCGAGACTGTTATGGAGCACAGGGGCGCCTTACATATCAGCGTTTCCGAGGATCTCCGGCGCAGGCGACAGGGGACAGCTGCTATCGAAGCTAACCGAGATGAACGAATTCGAAGCTTCCTGAACTCACGAGGACCTGATGGATATGGAGTAACAGGTCTTGAGAATACAGATGACGTGAAGCTGTTGCCAGCTCCGCCTGGATATTCAAGTACTGGATCCAAAGATCTGTCGAGCCGTGGGTGAAGCAGCATCACTAGGGCCATGACGTATCCTTCCAGCCTACGTTATTAGCCAGGCTACTAAAGACTCGACCCTGTTGGTAGTAGAATAGCATAAGCCCATGTCCTGAGGTTGCCCTGTCATTTGTTTCCACAACTTAGAAGGTTCATTGCCCATGATCTGCGATATGAATGAATGTGTACCTGAAGTACATAACACCTACAAATGGCGTCAAGTATGAAGGCCAGCAGATATTCAGGATCAGAGTTAGCGGGGTCAGCTTTTAAAGCTGCCGGGACAGGCTGGCTGCAACCCAGTGCTGAACAGGTGTACAAAGGTTTTCAACGTTGTAAAGGCTTCGAGCCGCAAGAAGGACCAAAGTGTAACCTGGAGATATACTTAGCTAGAGAAACAAGCGCAAATTATAATTTGCGCAGGTTCACGGGGGCGATCTCAGAACTTCTGGAGCAATGAAAGTAAGACTCGTCTTACGGCCGGAGTTGGGCCAATACCGGAATGGAGCGGAATTGGGAACGTTACCCACTAGGTATCATATACCTCCAATAGAATGGCTTTAACCAATACAGATAATACTAACGATATTGTGTAAACGCAACCAAAACATTACATTGAACACAAAATCGGAGAACCTCATACTAAAATGGTGTCATCAAATGCGAACAGAATATCTCAGGAATCTCGAGACATTCAGAACATCCATGTGGCTACCCAACTCTCAGGCTCTTCCCATCGATCATGCCGCGAAGCCGCTCTTCAGGTTATCATACTTGCTCTGCGGGTATTCCACACAGTTCGGACTCTGCTCCAAGCACCCAAACGTTGCCACAACAGTCCCAATCAAGCTCTCTCCTGAGTTATCGGCTGAGCTTTCCCACCACATACCACCGCCTAGACCTTGTGATTTGATCCAATCTGCTTTCCGCCTTGCCACTGTTGCTTGTTAATCATGATTGTCATCTCAAATACCTTGAGAGCAGGATATTGACTTACTGTCCACTGTATCATACGTAATCAGCTGCCTCTTCGCGGGATCATAGCTATACGAAGCACCCGCTTCAGCATCGTAGTGCTCTGTCGCACCAGCCAGCGGGAGCTTCTTAAAATCATACACCCCCGCCTCCCACGTCCCCTCACCAACACCATGGTAAGGCTTCCCCAGGCCATCCGTATTCTCAAAAGCACGTCCGTAGAGCGGCATACCCACCACGATCTTCGAGCCACTAATATTCTTGCTGCGATAGTGGTTCACAGCATCAGCAGTATTGAAAGGCGTCGTGCTAGGGGTTTGGCGAGACGGGAACAAGTTAGCTTGATGGCCTGCAGTCGACTCCCAGGAGCCGGCGTAGTCGTAGGCCATCAAGTTCCAGAAATCGAGGTATTGGTCCATCCCGGGGAGATCCATGTTGTTGTAGTTCTGTGCGCCGACGGGGCAGGCGACTGTGAGCTCGAGATGGTATGCGGTGGGCAGGGTTCGTGAGTAGGTATCCATGGCGTCGCGACATGCTTTGAGGAGGAGCACAAGGTGTTCTGCTTCTGTCGGAGATTTGGGATATTCCCAATCGACCAAAATGAAGTCAGCTCATGGTCATAATAGAGAAAACTTAAAGCAGGTGATTTACTGTCCAATCCGTCAAATCCGTAGTTCTTGATCAACTCCACAGCAGATTGCGCAAACTTCTCTCTTCCAGCAGCTGTACTCGCGGGCGTTGTAAAGCTCGAACTATACGTCCATCCTCCAATAGAAAGCAGAATCTTGAGATTGCGGTTCCTGTGCTTGAGCAAATTCAGCTGCTTCAAGCAGCCATAGAGGTTGGTACCGACATCATTCCATGAATCACCTGAATCGGCCCAGCGAATGTCTGTGTCTGCCCAGGTGTCTGTGAGATATCTAGGCGTCTTGTGTTAGCTACTATTTTGTGGTTTGGCGGGGAGAGGGAGAACTGACACCTCCCCGCTTTCAGGTCGGATGTTTCCGAAAGAGTAGAGAACGTGTGTTAATTTGTCTGCTGGGAGCTCTTGAGGACGATATTTCCGCCCGTAGATAGCCCAGTTGACGAAATAGGCTACAGAACGGTAGCCCATTTTGAACTCGGTGCTGGGCGTGTGTTCGGTAGTAACTAAGATGTCAGGGGAGTGAAAAGGAACAAAAACAAGTAGTGAGAGGGCCAGAAATAGCAGGATGGATAGTAGGGTAAGTTGTTTGGGATGAGCCAGCTTGTGTTATGGTAAATACTATCTGTAGGACGCTGCAGTTGTCTACCTGGAAATGGCGAGGCGAGGTGAGGTGAGGTTGAGATGTCTCGCTTGTGACAGGGTGGAGTGATTCAGCCATGATCATTGCGTGGGAACTCGTAAATTAATATGCTATTCATCAAACTAGAACTCGGTTGGGTGTATTAGTAGAGTTAGAGTTTATTTCCAATATTCAAGATCACTGACATTCTTGAGTGAATGAATGAAATTCTATTAAGCGTCTTACAGAGAATCTGTGTGCGCTGATCATGACTAATCTCGAACCCTAATGGTCCGAGGCTCTAAGTGT
>MU254292.1:0-16982 GCA_019669825.1 Calycina marina
ACAATATCTTCATTATTTGGGCTTACTCTCCCTTGGTATTTCGCTTCCTACCACGTGGCTCAACCTCAGTCAATCGATGGGCAGTTCGAGAAGGAACAGCTCCATTGTCGTCTGTATTCAATAAAATGTCATATCCTTGGGTTCTGGTAACATGGAGTTGTCGAAATATCTCAGACCTCAAGACACGCTCCTCAGGATCCTCAGGAGGCTGCCGATCCTCCCACCACATGATCGCGCGCAAAGGTGCTCTATGAGGGGTAGTATAATGCCCCCCGGATTCCCTATTATTAATCTCGTAATTGGGCGCTTTTGGGACTGATTCATGGCTGAAAAATAGGGTGTTTTGGGAAGCGTGGGTGTGTGTAGCATCTTGGTTGTTCGGCTAATTTCGTACGAAAGGGTATTTTCAGTGGTTCTCGACCACCCCCTGATTCTGCCGGTTTTATAGCTATTTACAGTAAGAATCTACAATTAAAAAGGCCCCCCTTTCCTCAATCTGACCTTTTCTAGCCTTTGAGGCATTGTATCAACGAACCTGTTGACAGTCTCAATAGATATCTCATTATCCCAAATATCTGTTACTACTTTCCTCAAGTCCTCAAGGGTCCAATTGCCTTGAGGATTACTGTTCCTTAGTCGTTGCTTTAGAATCCTCCAAATATTTTCAACCGGATTAAGGTCTGGCGAGCAAGGAGGCCAATCGATTGAGTATATATGGCACTCAAGTCTCATGGCATTACAGATTCCATGGTTTTGTCGAGCATCTGTTTTTCCGTGAACTTTGCTGTTATCCTCCACGCAAAAGAAGTCACCTGGTTACTCGAATATCTCTTTGAGAGGGCCTTTAAGGATTTGATCTACGTACTTCTTCTGAGTAAAGCCTTTTCCTTCTCCCTCGTATGAACAGAAATGAATCTTCGATATATATCCATAGCCAATTGCCGCCCAAGCCATAACTGACTTATGTCCCGAGTGGAACGTGAATTGAATGCAATCAAGTCTCCTTCTTTCCCCTCGCCGGCGAAGCAATTTCCGTCTCCGTGACAGATCTGTTCGAGTTATTGTTTCGTCTGTAAACCTTCCTCGTCGCCAGTATTCGTGTGTTCGGTCCCAATTAGCAATTGCAAAGCTCCAGCGCTGTAGCTTATTTGCTTTCGACAAAAAAGATTTACAATCAGGAACGTGATAATGATAACCGTGTCGTTCAAAAGCTCGCAAAAGAGTAATATCTGCACAATCGAGGTGGAAGTGCTCAAGGATTTGCTTGAAAGTAAGAACTCGACGATCATAATAGCCTGTAAACCATTGAATTATCTCTTGAACTTTATCAGAGATTATCGGAGGAGCGCCAGGAGCCTTTGCTTGTCGATCAGGTCTACTGACAAAGTATCGTGCTGAAGAGCGAGGTATATTGAGCTTACGAGTGGCTCCGCGAACTGAATAGCCTTCTTCTAAGAGAGTCTTAAATCGCACGCGAGTTGGAGTATCATGTGTCCACGCCATTGAGATAATGCTTGACCAGTAGTAATTGAGTGAGAGTGTCATTAATATGGTGTTGAGGGCATAGGTTCTACAAGCTTCGACAGCACTCACCGCCTTGCAAGGGTGGCGAGAACCACTGGAAACCCCCTTTCGTACACCGCCAGTGAGCGTAGCGTAGAATCTCCCACATGGAATTCAGTTTCATCATCCCATAATGACAGGGCTCGTTGGGATCTGACAGCATGGCTAATCTAATCTGCCAAGAACATAAGTAGCAATGTCCTCCTCCGTTCTTATTTCTTCTCCCCGTCATCCACTACTTGTCAATTCACAGTTTCCGTGTTCGTTCTCTATTCACGCTCTTTTACCAGTTTAATCTTGCTAGTCAAGTCACGTTGATCGTGTTTAATTCTATTCTATCATTTCAAGACTTCTCAACGGCATTCCATTCCCGAGCGCTCGAAACACATTATACAATACACTTTGTCAGGTCTTTCGACTAGATCCAAAATCAATATGCATTTCTCAACACTAGCATGCGCGGCTGCGCTTTCATCTATGGTGTACGCTTCACCTGCGTCTTCATCGTCTAGCAGCACCAACGGACTCACTTTACTGTCCGACGCCATCCAGAAGGGATCGACTCTTGATGGAAGCACGGAAACTGGTGCTGCAGAGGTTGGACAAGCAAAGTCGGCAGTTTCAACCAACAACTTCATCAATATTTGTTCAGGGAAGACTCTCACAAATGGTGAACAGATTATTGATGGATCGTGTAACGGCATTCGTAGGTATTCCGCAGCACTAAGCAGGACCACAATTGACCACCAACAGCCATGGGGGATATTCCCGCGAAGACGGCCATGGTTTCTTCTGTGATCACCAACCCCCAAACAGGAAAGACTGTCGCTTCGGGAACGACCTTCAACGTTACGGTGCAGGTGTCCAACCTTGAGGCAGGTTTCTTTACCAACGCCGATGCCACCTACTACTCTGCTCCTCAGGCACTTTCAGGAGGTAAAGTTGTTGGCCACACCCATGTTACAGTCCAGGACCTAGGCAAAAGCATGAATCCATCTTCACCCCTCGATCCTACTGTCTTCGCATTTTTCAAGGGTATTAACGATGCCGGAGACGGACAAGGTACCTTGAATGCTGTTGTCACTGGTGGTCTTCCAGCTGGAAATTACCGTGTCTGCACAATTACCAGTTCTGCCAACCATCAGCCAGTCCTCATGCCTGTTGCTCAACGTGGAACTGCTGATGACTGCACCAAGTTCGTTGTCACCGGAGAGGGAGATACTGCCAATGATGCTTCCAATGACGGATCTGGAGGACTTGCTGCAGCGGTAAGTACTTTCCCAAATGCCAAGGATACATAGATTGATAAAATCAATAGGCTGCTGCAGCCGCGGCCGTTTCTGCTGGTCCAGGAGGATCCGTCGCCGTTGCCGCCGCCGCAGCAGCAACAACAACAACAGCCGCTGCATCGAAACAGACGTCAGCCTCTAGCTTCAAGAACGGAAACTCTGGATCCAAGGGATCAGGTAAGGGACGGAGAGCTATTAAGAAGAGGGTCTTCGTCTCATAGGCTCTGAATGACTGTGTGGCCAGGGATTTATAATATGGTGTCTTAGCGTCTGGATCCGGGATGATTTACATGGATGGGTATCCTTCTACAGACGAGATTTCATAACTGGGTACTTGTATTTAGAGAGGTCGAAGTGGATACCTATATCCACTTGAACATTCAACCACAGTTGTCTCCACCGTTGAGATGCTAATTGCTTGCTGATGTTCTCGTGGTGCCAAGTGTCAGATCAACCTCCTGCTTGAATTTGGATGTAGGGCGGATCTCACAAACATGTCCAAGAACGAAACTGAACAGACATCAAAGCATTCAAGCGACTAAAGATGGGACGGAGATGAAACAGGCTTGGTTATCCGAAATAATTTTTGAATTGCCCCTGCCAGTCCTTGATATGCACGACATGTCTTAGTGCATATACGATAGGGCTTAGGCCCTGAAACGGTCATCTTTGCTGATCAGGCAATGACCGATTGTGACATCTCCCTGAAAGTGTTCATATTCGACGGTGCTGTTGAAAAGCTCTCAAAAACCTCCCGTGCTAATGCATCTTTATCTATTTCTTGACAATTGCTGCGAATTGCCGTCCAGGGAAGCAAGTGCTTATAGTCTCCAAGTGAAGTCGCTTATAGACATGCGAAACTACATACGTCAAGAGGGGAAGATCAAGTGTCTGAAATTCGGATTGAGATCTCCAGCTCAACGGGCACAGGAGACATTCTCTATGAAGAGCCAGAGCGGGTGATGTCTCCGTCAAATTAACCTAAATCAGTGTTTGGTGGCTGTTTCATTAAAGACATCCAGATGTATGCACTCAAGAACCTCGTGCGGTTTATTGTACCGGAGATTTCTAGCAACATAGACATGTTGACATGGCAAGAAGTTCCGTTTTAATCTAGTCTGAAGCTAGGTCGACTTGCAGAAGATTAACGTTCTCCTGATTTGCATAGTTACGCTCATGTCACGGTACGGATAGGGGTTGCAATGCCACGTGAAACGCGACAACCACGCGTTGATCTACGCAGGGGTTAGATTCGTATATAGACTCGATCCTCTCCCCTCTCTTGTAGACCTCGAGACAATTCTATCAACTGAATGGAATACCTTCTAACAGCTTTCCTCTGACCCAGCCCAAAGCACACCCTGACAGCTCAACCCATTGAGGAAGCGTCAGATCGAACGGATTTCGTTACGCCAGATATATCCACTTATCACATTCGTACTGACCTTAGGACTATAAATCAATCTAGCCGAAATGAGAGCTTTCCCAAGCTGGGCAGTGCCTTCCTTAAAATACTGAAGGGGAGCTGCGGAGTCTGGAGTTGTGGTTGATTTTAGCAGTGTAAATCCGTTCGCGCTCAAAGGACCAAGGTGAATATCAGGAAGACTGAATGTCAACTTCCTAGAAGAACCAAAGCACGGCGGATACAGTACGCTGCACCTTATCATGTCGTCCAAAGTCGCCATCAAATAATTCAGGGCTTCAGACCCTCGAATAAACAACGAAATAGCACCTCGTGTAACAATGTTCATTGGGTCGACCGCTGGCATCGGAAAAAACAACACTCGTACGACTGATAGCACAGCAGACCGCCATCAAATTGTATATCATAGAACGAAATGCCGCCAGCTGCGAAACGATTTTGAGAGCATCGTTTTTCTGACCGCAATGCCGAGATAATATTCGCTGAGGGGCGAGTGTTACCAAGGTCCGACGTGCATCATTTCTTTGGTGAGATCAAGGGCAAGGAATCCAGCATCGATGTTATATTTCTGTCAACCGGCTATATCTCATACAATGAACGCGAGAGTAAGTGTTATAGCTCATGTTGGTCGATATCTGACAAAGTTGACTTGCCATAGAAACAAGTGAAGGCATTGACATCATCGCGATCCTCGGGTACTACGGACGTATGCTTTTTTTTCTACAAGCTCCTTCCGCTACTCAAAGTATCATCAAACCACCCCCGCATCGTGAACTTAGGAGGTGCGGGAAATGAAGTCAACGAGCTTTTCTTGGACGATCTAGCTCTTGAGAAACCAGAACACTATAGCATGTGGAACATTATCAAATATGTGGCCACAGCCATGTATCTCATGCTCTCCCGTCCCCGAGGAGAATCCAGAGATGACCTTCATCTTCAATAACTCGGGCTGTATGTAATTTATCGTATAGGAAATAACCTAGCGTGGTTGCTAAGAGCCAAGGAGTCGAAAGTATGTTTCAGGAGCTTGCAGGTGCTTTGTAGCGTATCTTGTATCCTGCACACTCCCAGACTAGCTCTTGCAACTCCTTACTCTCACCTAATTTTAGTCCAATGCCATACTAATTTGTTGCAGTGGTGCCTACAAATATTCACAAGGGTGGCTCTTTTGATAGCTGGTATGGGAAGGTACTTTTCTGGGCTGTGGAGGTGCCGATAGAAGACGCGGCTGATCGTAGGGTGTTCTTACTGACGAGTGCTCGGTATGGTGGGCATGGGGTGGCTTTGCAAGACGGGCAGCTGGCGTTCTGGCTATGAACGGAAGGTGAACGAACTATAGCAAGAGAACTTTATGGAACAGCTGCGTAGCCAGGGGGCTCATAAAATAGTTTGGAGGCGGTTGCAGGAAGTGATCCCGCCGTGGCTGTGACGATCAGAGAAAGCATGCGAATGATCGAGAAGAAAACAATATTGTACCGAAGCCCAAGGCTTCGTTTGGTATGATTCCATCGTTATCCGTCTATGAAGTGAACTATATTTAGTGAATGGTAGAAAACACAATCTTTAGTTTTGATGCTTCTCGACAGTGATATGATGAGCATAGTTAATGACACTCATCATGTTTGGAAGAGTTACGAAAGACCTACTTAGGCTGTCGATATATCTAAAATGCGTCGTACTATACATGTTGTAGTCGCACAAGTGAATCCAATGAGGTTCGCTTATTTCAGGAGATATGCTGTAGCGTATGTATCTCAAAACTTGCGTACAAGATGCATGCAATGCGTTGAACAAAGATTCCGAAGTCTAGAGAGAATATTCTAGAGAGTGCCCTGTTAGAGCCGATTAAGAGAAACCTTCGCTCCTGTGAGGAGTGGTGATTCAGCGAAGTACGTAGTAATGCGAAATTTCAGCTAGCGCCTTTGCCCTCTTGGTGTCCCAGTTAAAGCGGGGCCCAACTACATCATGAGCTGGCACTCCAACGATCCCCAGGCATATAAACTTCAATTACTCTTTCAACATCCACCGCAAAGGCCAGAGTGCATATTCTACTGCTCCAGAGAAGCAGTGTTCAGGAGGCCATGCTCACAAGATGTGCGTTGTCTATTTCACTCCTGTCTGCCGACGTCAGCACTGAAGAGCACCCCAGAAGCTTCTCCTACACATCCTCACTAACACTTCCCAGGATTGAACCCTCTCTGCGTCTGCGACGTGCAATCCACGCATCCGACGCTCTCCTCGTCCGCAGAATTCTCAAGTCCCACCCCATGCTCATCCGCAACCCCGACACCTCAGCGCTTGGCGCCGTCCTCGGCCTCAGCAACACATCGCTCCACCTCGCCGCCTCGCTCGGCCACACCGTGCTTGTCAAAACCTTGCTCGAGCTGGGCCACGAAGAAGGTGGCGTCTCTCTTAACGAGGAGCACCAGACCCCGCTCATGCTCGCCGCCCGCGATGGCCACACCGAGGTCGTGCATCTTCTCTGCACGGAATGCCCGCGCTCGATCGCCAAGCGCGATATTCGGGGCCGCGATGCGATCATGGAGGCGTCAAAGGGAGCTCACGATACGTGTCTGCAGATCCTGTTGACGTACAGCGAGGGCGGGCCGGTCAAGATGTTGGGGAATGCGGATGTGGATGGGAACACGGCGCTGCATTTTGCGTCGAGTAATGGGCATTTGCTGGTGTTGAGGACGTTGCTGGCTGCCGGGGCAGATAGCGAGAAAAGGAACGTGTGGCATTGGACTCCGATCAGCTATAGTGCGACGGTGGAGGCGGAAGTGTACTTCAGACGTTTGGTGGCAGAGGTGGAGAGGAGGAAGGATGTGAGGAATAACGTGGAACGGGAAGGGAAGGGTGGTGCGGTCAGGGTTGTGGAGAGTGAGGATCTGTAGACCATGATCGGTATCTGGCATGATGGAGCCCGGATCTGGTGTTGGGTATAGAGAGCTACTCAAGGCGTTATGGCGGGTGACAAGGCAATAGTATTGTGAACACGAATCTTGAGCATGTTGATCTTAGTTCACTTTATGCTGACTGTGATATGATTCATGTGATGGGCAGTTGTTATCTTCTCAGCACTGTGTAGAGACCGTCCTTGTGAATTCCAGCTTGACTAATATCTACTCATTCTTCGGTATGTGTTGAGCTTCGCTAAATGTGCTCAGAGATCGCTACTTCTGTAACTCAAGGTCTGCTCATATACCAGCATCATACCAAGCTCATATCTCTTGCCAACGATCTCTAGATATGAGATTATCAGCAAAAACAAGGCTGCTGTGGGTCTTGGGCCTCGATCAACTAGCTAGCATAGATGCATAAATCACAATGGGGGAAAAAAGAGAAAATATAAGAGGTTCAGGCCGTAAAATTAGATTGCTTAATGCTGGTTGTACTGACAGAATACATCTGCTAAACAGGGTAGACAAAGTATTGCTTCAAGTAGCTGCACAGACCGAACCATCTGCTGGGTAATGCAGACGAATTGATGCTCCAAATCCAGAGCTTCGTAAACTCACATGTATGAACCATGGTCAAGATATTGCTCATCCATCTGAAATGATCATGCTTTTCCCTCACGCTTTATGCTCCTCCTATCATACATTTTGTGGTTGTGCCCCCTTCAATAAGCAACTCCACGCGCCTCATGATCCAATTGACGTCTCAGTACCTCTCGGAAGAAGCACTCCTCGGAAAGGTTCGCTAAGGTCGGATGGAAGTCAACCTGCTCACGACGGATGGCTGGGGTGTGGCCTTCCTTGCTGACCAAGTTGCCCTCGCGATCGTGCTTGGTCATACGATAGTGAAATCGCATACGATAGTCGAAACCGGCGGTGACGACGTTCTTGCGCTTCTTGGCGACGCCGACGGGGACGGGGCCTTTCTTGGGTGGCGTCCTGCCTTCTGGAATGAGGTAGGCCTTTGAGGAAGTGATCCACTGGTCGCCACGCTTCTCGCGTGCCCTAAAACGGTCGAGTTGTGTAGCAGTCATCTTCCTGGGAACCTCGGCTGGAATGTCTTCATCGTCGGAAATTGCCATGTCATCAGCGAAGTCATTGGAATGGCGGCGGGAAGCGTTGCTAGCGACAGTGGTACCGTTGAGACTGGAACTCCTCTCTGAGCGATGACGACTGCTTTCCGAGCGACGGTGATTGTGGGAGCCACCATTGGTGTGCGCATCTGGATTGGTGGGAGTAGCAGAACTTGGTTGTGCAGCTGGAGATGGTGATGGGTATTGAGAGATGCCGCGAGCCTCGTTGCTTGCCTTGATGAGACGATTGAATAGAATGCCATTAGCCTCATCATCGCAGGCACCTTCGATGACCAGGTTCATGAGCTGTTGGTGTGTCATGTTGCCGGCGAGGGTAGTGACGAGAGTGCGGTGTTGTTGGACCAAGCGGTCGACAGAAGCCAGGCTGTCACGTCGATCTCGGCCTTGTGGAGGTGGTCGTGAACTAGATGCCATTGACTCGTCTGAGGATGCTTCGTCTTGCTCGAGGTCGTCGTCGTCGTCGTTGAAATCCTTGATTGCTTCCGATACTTTAGCTTTGGCCTTGGCACTAGAAACACGGGCACTTGGTGCACGAGGTTGTAGATCAGCCTTGAAAGCGGAAGATCGTTGTACTGCGGTTCGTCGGGCGGGTGTTCGCTTCTTTGGTGGGCTCGTGGGCTTTTTGACGTTCTTGGCCGATTTCTTGAAAGTGACGGATTCAGCTGTTTCGACCGATTGTGATGGTTCGACTGATGAAGTGGGCGCAGCGGCTTCAGAGGCTGCGGAAGACTCTAGAGGTTTGATGCATTCAATAGATGGCTCTTTTGGCGGGGGTGGTGTGGGGATGTTTTGTTGATATGGTGATTTATATTCACGTGGTGGGTCGATGAGCAAGTGAGGGAATAGCGGGCCAAGAGAGGTGATTACCTGGTATTTTGCAAAGTTGTTGAAAGGCTCGATATCTGTATTAGCCGACAGATCGCGGCGCTTGCGAGGGACCTTGAGCTTGGTGCCGTACTCATTGTCGTCGTCGGCTTCACCGATATCATCAGCCTCGTCGTCGGAAGATTGATGAGCTCGCTTCTTGCTAGACTTGCGGCGACCAGAGATTCGAGGAACGGAGAAATTTGGAGGTAGTAGCAGCCTATTCTCTTCGGCTTCTATGACGGCCTTCTGGGTGGGCTTGCGAACACGAGCGGGACGAGGGGAATTTCGAAGATGCTCGGGGTGTGGTAATGGGCCCTCCTGAACTGGTGGCGCTGTTGCGCGAGAGTTTGGTGACAACTCATGAGGGAGGTCCATATCGCTTTGTGGCTTCCTACCATGTAGACTCATGCTGGCTTGATTCGTTTTCTTGCTGCGTAAGTGCTGCCGGCGCTTGGTATTGCGTCCTGAAGGTATATGTTTGATTGTTTTAAGGTTCCTCTTTCCAATCAAGCCACTCTAAGCGAAATCACGTGGCGATGTCTCGCAGCCTGTTCTGGATGTATCATTCACCGCAGTTTGAGAGAATCAATTAGATGGTCCACAGAGAATAGAACACGAGTGCGTGATTTGTGTGGGATTTAATCAAACAGTTTGTCACTCGTTCGTTGTTGCCTGTGTCAATGTTCGGGCTCCATGCTTGCCTATCTTGGATTTTGTTCGTGCATGTTTCTCGCTGGCACAACGCATAATAGGTAAGATTCAAGTAAGACATATGAGAGCTTCACTTTTGATGAGTGAGACTTGCAAGCGAGCATTGATGGCAGCACCTGTTGCACCTTTGAATAATATGAAGAAAAACAGTGTGCTAGTGGTCTGGCGACCTTGGCTACTTGAATCGCCACATTCTTCAGGACATCTACTTACAGTTGGGTTGATGGCGTACAGCTCTTCTCCGTACAATTTGGTGGCCAACGACGACCCAATGCCATTCACAAATTAAACTTCTGATTCACCTTTCTTTGACCATCGCTTGATAAAATAGGTAGATGCATTTTTTGATCCTTTCTACCTCTGCAACTTGTACATCGACCTTGAAGTTCCCTATGTGCACCGTTATTTAATGTGGGTTGGGAAATGTTGACTTTCAATCTCTCGAGTGAGGACTGCCAGAAGTCAGGGGCACCCTGCATTAGCGAAAATCCAGTAAGGGGTCAAGCACCATAAATCTCAAAAATTCAACTTCACAACAATGCTTTGTACCAAGGTATTCCTGGTCATCTACGATGGATCCTGGCATGGTAAACCATCTAACAAATGATTAGTAGAGTCTACAAAGCTTGCCTAACATTTTCCCTAATAAATGGGCCTGCATTGCAACCGACTTTAGCACACTGATCTATGTCGGCACCTTTAGAAGCATCTACTAAATACCAGCTTACTACTTAACCAACCAAATCCAAATGAGGATTTGGCAGCCTCATTAATGTATGAAATTACTGTCATCCACGTGAGTCAAGACATCCAATACCAGTTCATGAGAGTAGCTAGCAAGACCAGCTATGTACTTCTGGCAGTGACGGCCAACACTTTGAGAGGACTTACATCTCCAAAGATTACCAACTGGCTACACAAGAGCTTCTATTAAAATTGATTACGAGTTGGCAATGCTGAATCTAACCACTATGCCTGCCGGTCGGCATATCAAGCAAATTGAACTTAAGCCTCCGACAGGTGCCTTTACTGCTCTCGACGAGTGATTTTGAGGATCTTACATCATGGCTTGAAGAATGGGCTCTAGTACACCTATTTTGTGCGACATGTGCACTCATGCATCTTGCCTACATCACTCAGGCCCATGATCTGGAGATGCCGGTGTCCTATCGCGTTCAGAGCAACACCACATCTAACACTGCTGTGGCCTATCCACAAAGTACCACGATCGATGCTGACACGATGAAGTGAATTGCGAAGCAGTTAGAGACCTTTTTGACATCACGACAACCAGATTCCGAGAGCCTCTTCCCATCGCTCTACTCGATGGCGGAACAGACTTCGCTTTGTAGGCGTCCACATACCCAATGGGCAGCCCCACCGTGAACGTACGACGCTAAAGCTCCTTCCACCAAGGTAGACATATACTCGCAGGGCCATTTATGCCGCATCGTGATCGTTCGCATGCTTACCAGATCAGGAAACTATGACATAAATGTAGTATAAAGTGTGCTACATACAAATGGTGTAATCTATAATTATTAATATATTGTCTGAGACGTATAGAGGCCTTAGAGACCGGGACATGGAGGCTGAGTGATGTGTAGCTTTAGGACTGCCGTTGCAAATATGGCACATGAAAGAATGAAAGGGAGCAATGCGGAAGTTTTGAGCAGTGCCTGCCTACTCCAGAGACAACGAGAGACAATCGACTGACTTCAAAATGGAGGGAATAGGGTTGTACTTATTTCCAACTCAGAAGCACGAAGCTCTTAACAAGCATGAAATTTAGTATGCAGTTTACCCATCTCCCTGCTCACATTCAACACCCTTGGACCAGGAATGGAGCGACTCGGAAGAAATCCCGGGGGGGACATACGATACGGGAAACCTATAGCCATTATGATAGGAAGATAGGAACACGCAGTTACCGGGGCATCTCTCTTAGCGCTGGCTCCTCGGACCGCCTGGGCTACAATCCAAATTACAGCAGACATGTAGCACATTTCCACGTTACAAAGCAGATAGTAGGCAGCACTGATGCAGTAAAAGCAGTGGTATCATTCTCTCATGTAATCAGAACTCTACGGTGTATATTGCTAGGCATCTACGACCCTGTCTTCTGGGGATCCGAGGACGCACGAGGCAAACCCTTCTCCTCAGTCGTGATGTCCGAGCTTGAGCCTCGTCCAGCGTTACCAGTGTTGTCAAGAACTGCCTCACGTTCGTGCATGTGCTCACTCAGCAGGTACTCCTCCTTATCAAGATCACGGAACGTGAACCAGAACACAAAAGCAAGCAAGAATCCGATAATGGAGGGTCCACCGAATGCCCAGACGATGAAAGGATCCTGGATAATGTAAGATGTGCCCAGTCCAATGGCGAAAGAGACTCCGGTGGAGAAGAGGTTGAGGGCAGAGACAAGTCCGCGCATGTTGACCGGTGCGCGGGAGTATGCGAGACCGTAAGCAGTGACATTGACGAGAATCTCGCAGATGGCAGTCAACATGACCGGGATGGCAGTAAACCAGATGGTGATGGGGGACACGAGGGAATTTCCATCAGCATCGAAACAGTTCGAGGCGTGATTGCCACATGGAGAGGTCTTGTAAGCGTAGTATGTGATAATGGGCCATCCAGCGGAGAAGGTGGAGCAGAGGAGTAGGCCGGTGAAGATTCGGGAGATTGGTCCATAGCGGATGTGTTTGCTGCGAAGGAATGGGTAGATTCCATAGTCGAAGACGGGGACCATGAAAATGATTATGAGAGGGTTGAGATTGCCGAGAAGATCGTTGGGAACACCATTCGTGGTCAGCATGACGGACAATGCATCAGCTGCAGCTCCAAGGCCTCCATCGTTGATGTTGAAGATGGGGAAAAAGCAGAAGATACCAGCAGCCTGAAAGGCACGCTTAACGTCAACAACAAAAGCATCATCCCAAGCCAGGTTGGTGCGACCGTTGACACTAGGCTTGGCAGCATCCCAGAAGCCTTTCCGACCGATTCTACCACCCTTGAGAGCGAGACCCAAAACCTTGATGGTGCGACCCAGATCAGATCCTCCGGGAGGCTTGAGAACAAGACGAGACTTCAAGAACCACAGGAGTCCTGGAAGTAGCATGAAAACAACAGTAGGCACGAAGAACGAGGCCCAGAAACCAACATCCTTAGCCAGGTAAGAAGTAGCAACGCCAAAGAAGCCACCAATGTTGATGAGGAGGTAGAAGCATAACATGATTCTTTCCTGGGTGGACTCGGCATCAATGATCACGCGCTCTCCGGATGGAAGGGTAGACAAGACCGATTGTGGATATGGATTCTGGTCGAGAAGCATGGGTGAGACGTTAGGCTTGAAAGCACCTGCATATGTCGTTAGTGTCTGTTTAGGAAGTACGAGTGAGTGAGAATGGCTTACCAGCACCAAGCGCCAGGGTGTAGACTCCCAGGGCGAAAGGACCAAAGGCGTTACCAGATTGGAGAATACTGGGGATAGACGCGATGATTAAGACGATGTGGGAAAAGGCGAAGATTCCTACACCGATGCAGACCATCTTGAATCGACCGAAATGAACATCAGCAAGCCAGCCACCGAGAATGGGCAGGACATAGGCGATCATTTGGTATGACTGCTTGATGGCACTGGAGATGACGGTGCCTTTTCCCAGCGCACCGGCCGTATCTTGAGTTCCTTTGGCGGGTGCTCCTGCACCGTTGCCACCGGCTGGGAGGGGACGTTGAACGAAGTTACCAAAGACTTGAATCACACCATACCAAGAAGCGCGCTCAGCAAACTCGACGATGCAGATGAGGTAGGCAACCTTGTTCATCTTTCCGGCGACCTTCCTCAGAGTCGTCTTCTCTTCGTCGGTAGGGAGCATGCCATCTCTGTTCTCAGAGAATTCCACACCGTTTGCTGGAAGGACCGTGACGGGATGTCCCTCCTTGGTTTCAGAAAGGACGGCCTCTGTGCCTGCTAAAGCGAATTGCGTTTCCGCGAGGACTCCCGGTCCTGGCTTTTGAGCTGGGCGATGTTAGCAGAGCTCGAATCATCTGGCTGGCGATGAAATTATGACTTGCACATGCTGAGTTGGTAACTCCTGTTCCCACAACGAAATGTTACAGAGATGGTGAATGGGGGAGCGACTCCTAGGATACCGACCAAGATCAGCGGATGAAGGTCTACGAAGTACTGTACTTGTACTTCGTGGGCTGTCCCTTTCTCTCCCAGTCAATTAATGGTTATCGATGCCAAGCCAAGATAGCACAATGTCAGCCTGAATGTTAGTGGCTAGTGAATTCACAGGCACTTGTTGACTGCCTCTTTGAGATAGCATTCGAGGCAGCCAATGGAGTGCCGGCCATCCAAAAGGTTGACCGGTTGGTTTGCCAAGATGGGAAGTGTATAGGAAGGCGTACCAGCGTACCTAGTCTAGCAAGCAGCAAGTAGAATGAATGGTAAACACATACAGTAAAGTCGCAGCGTAGAGAGAGAGTTTGCTCACCCATTCCATTCCATCCCATTATTACCAGCTGGTTTGGACATGATCATCAAGACGGAGGTTGTATTACGTTGCGTGAGTACGAGAACGCACGCACGCACACAGCTTATCCTTCCATACCCAAGGTAGGGCAGACCTCTGCAGAAATCAAACATGATAAGACGGCGCTCCTGGCCCACCATGCATCAAATACTTCTACTCCACTTGGAGCCACCGCTTTGCATGGGGCACAAATGACTTCCAATTAGTACTTAGGTATTGCAGGACTGGAAGGCGTTAAGGATTCTCGGTACTTATCTGTGCTTTCTATATCATCTTTGAAGAACATCAATGCTACCTGAGTCTACCGCCATTCTGTATTCCCAATAGGTAGGTATTGAGAGCCAGGTTGTGGATCGGAGAACACAGCACAACACAGGACAACCCGGACAACACATGGCAACATAACGCGACGCAGGATAACATAACGCGACACAGAACAACATAGGACAGACAGGACAAAAAAACATAACATCAACACAACATCAACGAGAGAGGTCTTGGAAGCTTGCTCATGGGCATGAGATGGTTGTTGAGCTCTTCACAAAAGCTTGTTTTCTCCGCTGCTTACGCCAAACGGTGTGGTGGGACCGTGGACGCTGACGTCTGGATGGCCAGGTCGACATACAGAACATCACACGACTTCAGACGATGAGCTGAAAGCAACGAGCAGGAATTGGGGCCGACCGTGAAAGTAATGTTGCTCTGTCCAATTTATTAGGCGGATGGGTGGCACGCCACGCTAAAATAATCCTGCTAAGATTGGCAAGTGCCTTGGCATATGAACAGACCTTCCTTAAACAGATATTCGTGTTATCGGGCCTTGGTATCTTGATATCTTGGTATTTGCACATTCTATTGTCTGTGCCACTGCCACCAAGAAGTTTCGAGCAGCACGGACAGCGCGAGAATAGATCCATCTCTAGCCATGCGTAACCAGCTTACTAGATACCCTATGGCTCGTCAATACTCGTATCACGAGCACACTTACAATTCAAACACCCTCTGCATCCCTACGGCACGGCCGCGGTATGGCTTTCCCGCCTCCTAGATTGACTTCATTGATATGGGAGAGGAGAGAGAAGAGAAGGAGAGAAGGCTAGTAGTTGTTCCCAGGCCGAATTCCTCACTTTGGAAGTCGAGCAGCTCTCGGTTTCCATTGCGGTTCATTCGCTGTTCCAGGGTAGATGACACTTTAAAGGTTGAACTGATACTTGAAGCGCTAAAGTGCAGATTTCGTACTGGAAATCGCTGCCTTTGATAGAGAAGGAGCATTCTGTAGGTTGACTTCGACAATACTAAGTTGGGAACACTTGGTTTACCAGAGTGGAAGGAACGAACAGTATATTTTCTAGCTCTGTATATCGGACCAGGCATCTGTCGTTGTCCGATATGACATTGGATCTGCAAATCAGACTACGACGACATCCCATATAGTGCATTACCACTTATATCTTTTAGTATGAATATTTTGTATTTAACACAAGCTTTCCGGCACAGGCTATCCTTCACCACAAAGGATATCCCTTCCTTGAAGAACAAGGTATTCATAGTCACAGGAGGCGACGGTGATATCTGATTCGGGATTGTGATGACCCTCTACAGAAATGGCGGGAAGGTCTATATTGCTAGCGAATCCTGGAACAGAACACGCGCAGCAATCCACGCGATTTTCGAGCAAGAGGTCACCGAGACTGGCTCGATGAAGTTTCTTCGCCTGGTCCTCGACGATCTTACCACCATCAAACGCTCAATCGACGATTTCTTGGAACAGGAGAAGACTTTGGACGTGCTGTACAATATAGCGGGCGTAGGAGTTACAAAGGCTGCTGGCAGGACCATGCAGGGTCATGAGTTGAAAATCGGAGTTGAGTATCGGGACCAATTGCTTGGGTCCTTTTCTGTTTACGAAGCTACTACTTCCAGTACTAATGGAAATAGCTATGAAAGCCGATAAAGCATGTGTGAGAGTCATCTTAACTGTCTCTGTCGCTATGGGAGTGTCCTGGTTTACACGCTGGATGGAACATATGATCAATGTATATGATCCCGAGCTCACGGCATTGACTGCGCTCTGGGCCTGGGTGGACAATCATATCCGATATGAAGATGGCGGCCGGTATGCGGTTCCACCCGGAAGATGGCATTCAAAAAGCAGGAAGGATCTCTTGGATTCGTTGCGAAGCAAGGAAGATGGTGGTACAGGAGCTGCAGAAGACTTCTGGAGTGGTGTGAGCAACAGACTGAGGAGTATGCAGTGATGCCAAGTGGGGTGTATGAGGAAACTTTTAACGTTGATGTCTCAGAGAGAGTGAGATTTGCAGACTTATGGTATCTGTAGTAGACCAGTCCAATCGTAAAAACTTTCAAAACCGGAACAAGTATTCTCAGCTAAGTGTTTCGCACCTTTGGAAGCCATTGATACGTGAAGGACCTTTCGTTCTACCTATTTGTATCTCCTTACATAGTTGTTCTTCTTTGTATCAAGCTCAAGTGTATCTACTACTTATGCTTGTAAAATCCGAGACTTTTAATCTTTG
>MU254293.1:0-17443 GCA_019669825.1 Calycina marina
ACGAAGTGTATCAACTTGCACTTTTGAGGCTCAAACATCATGCCCTGTTCTTTTGCCCAGCTTTTGCACACTTCCCATCCCTTCTTTAGGGCCGTCAGATGGGAAAGATTATCGATATTGTCTGGACTTACATGCCCAAATGTCATGTGATCTTGTGACGTTCTTGTGGTGTGCCTGCTTAGTCAGCATGCTTGGCATTTCTGTACTTACTTTGTCTACCTCTCTAGTTATCAATCAATCCAATCGAATCACCAAAAGCGGAATAGTGCTTTCTCTAAGGTGACGACTAATTTCACATAATAGAGGCGCTATTATCTAGGTGGCTCGAGAGATATTCAATTAGGTGCTACATAGTGCTATATATCTCGTTCATTGTCCTTCGTTCAGCCCCATCGTGCGTCGTTCGCTTAGGCCACGGTCAACCCATCCCTATCAATTTGTTCTCATGATTATACATGCCATTGCTAGCAACTGCGCATGCAGTATATGAGGCCCGTATCCAAACATTACCCCTAACCCTGTGAATAAATAAAAAGAAAGCTATCGCTAGAGGTATCCCGAAGTCATAAGTCATACAGTCATACAAATCGTATCGAAACATATCTCCCAGCTTCCTTCCACCTAGAACCTGATGACGGCGAAATAGAAATATGTTCTTCCAGAAACCAGCCAGATAGTAACAGGCCTCCTCCAAATTATAAACAATGCAATTTAAAATGTAGGGGTATCAACTTTTTCCTTTCGACTTTTGTCTTCCAGACATTTTCGCAAAGAAAAGCAAGACCGCCCAACAGAAAATGCAACCAAGAATCGAATAAGTAAAGCGGCGCCAAAACCTAGGTCGCTCAAACAATCGCTAAGACAAACACAAAAAAACTTCGTAAATGGTAGAGATGGTACCCAAATGGTTTAGAAGGGTGCACCCTCCCGAGTATAGTCCGTGCCGGGATGAGGTCGGCGAAACTGTTCTCCAACAGAGCTTCTTTGCGATCGACCTGTGGATGGATCAACTCTTGGTCTGCGCACTCGATCGTCTATCTGTGACGATCCATAGACAGAGCCTGATCTCTCGCTGCCGTTCCGTATGCTTTTCTGCCTCTGGACCTGGACCTCGCCTCCCTCAGAAAACACGATTTCAGTATTATCTATAGTGACTCTTGCACCACCATTAACAGCCCTGATAGTAACGATATCATCAACCTGATCATGGCCACTGCCGGAACGAGTGGTGCGCGTTGTGGCTGACGGATGGATTCCATAGCTATCCGAGTATTCGGAGTGGGAACCTGAGGATGTCCTAGACGATACAGCTTGACCTTGCGGTCTTTGTGCTCGCCTCAATGCTTCTTGTGTAAGGGGGGGGTTAATCGAAGCGCCAACGTCTGCTTGATAATTCTGGGCTGCCTTGGTTTGTTCTTCCCATGCTGCTCCAGAGCCAAAACCAGAATCAGCTGAGGGGCCGGATCCATAATAGCTTCTTTCTCGCCGCGCGCTAGTGTTGGCAGTTTCGACCCGCGCTGGTAGACCCTCTATCTCTAGATCATATGATACTAAATTCCTGTGAGTGCTTGTGTGTCTCGAAGCTGGCGCTTCACGGTGAATAGTTCTGCTATGCCTTCTATCATGAATGGGTAAAGGGTCGACGTAATAATCGGTTGTCTTTTTTCGCAGAATGCCTGCTCTTGGTGCTGCTACTGGTGGTGGTGGCATTTTGTCCGAGTCAGTTTCACCCCGGGTATACATAAGAGGTCGGACATCTGGGGAGGCCAGATCTGCCTCTGCCCTGATTCGCATTAAAGGTCGTTCTGCACGAGTTGGAGTTGGTCGGACGCTTCTCCTCAGGGCCACTGGACCTTCTGCGCCCGAGTAATATCCAGCGTCAAATGATTCAGCCTCTATCTGTGGCTGGATTGGGTTATAGTGTGGCATAGAGTCGCGCGTGCCATATTCTGATGATGTGCGCTGAACCGAATCAAATCTAGAGGATAATGGTCGTCCAGTGAGAGAGAGTGTGTGTGTTGGAGGAAAGTACTCTTGCTGCGGCTGGGGTGTAGCAGCATATCTCATGTAAGTAGATGACGGTGATGGCGGAGGATAGGATGGCGTAGCCATATGAGGCTGGAAGTACCCTGAGGGTGCTATAGGAGGTCCATTGTGAAATCCAGCAGTGGTAACAGGGCCGTATATCCCGTGGCAGCTGATTGGCCGTGGAGGATATGTTTGTGCAGTAACCGCTCGAGGTCGTAGAGGTAAAGGCTGAGAGAGAGTTGGCGCATAGGTAGGTTGCGTTAACTTTGAATTATGAGAGACAAGTGCTGGATCTCTGTTGCTCATAGGCGTAGGAATACCAAAATGTGTGGGATGATCTGCTTGTATATTCGTATTGACTCTCGGGGGGGCTCTGTTACCATGCGCGGAAGGTGTCCTGGTTGTTGCTTTCTTGGGGAGTGTTGTGCTTGCTGAGCTCTTCCGCCGTTCCAGTTTGAGTTTCTCCTCCATCGCTGCTGCATGTTTGCTGCCGGATAGTTTCTGTTCATTTTCCTTGGTTCCCGAATCATTCCTTGCCTTTCGTTCTTTCTTTGACTGGTTATGCGACGACGATGACTTCTTCTGCCTGGCCGTTTGACATGTTGTCGACATCTCATCCTCATTCTCATCTGCGTCACACATGTATGCCGGCCGACCTTTGGTGTCAGACCCTCCCATGGCTCCGTTGACTGTGTATAATAGTCGCAATCCACGGCAAAAGGGTGTGGAAGTAGTGGTGGGGAAGAGAAAGTGAGTTGAGGGGAGATGAGTGGATATTTTCTAATTTTGGCGATAAAAGATTTGGGAGTAACGAGACGCTCGCTGAGCTGGGGTCATGGACAGGGTTGCGAGACCCGGAACGCAGTAAGGAAATCGTCGAAGGCCTTCCCTATGTTCAATGTTGGCTTTTGTAGACCTACGACAGCGAATGCACTGACGTCTGAGATTGTCTTGGTTGAAGACCTGGCGTGTCCCAATCGATAGAAAGTCCGTTTGGGGTCAGTAGCCCAGTCCCGAGGGAGGCCCAATTGCTACCCAACCCGAGAATGACACCTTCTATGCGAGTGGAGAGATGGGTAACCGCGCTGCAAAGTCTCATGTTAGAGGCAGTCGAACACAGGATATCGCCCTTCAGATGTGCGAGGAGGCGGCTGTGCTTTGAAGAACGATATTGATATTGTATGGCTGGGGCCAAAGTCGTGGCAACAGTCACAATTCGCAATACGGGCTAGGCAGTAGCAGAGTAGCCGGCATGAGAGTGCAGCTGTGGTTATGAACCGACGAGTAAGGTTGAAGCAGACCTGACCACCCTGCTTAGAGGTATATGATACTTCGAAAATGAAAAGTGTCACGTTGCCACATCAATCATCGCGCTCCCGGCCACAGGATAATAGAGCTCCACACATATTCAGTACAACAAAGATCCTGTTGTTCGTGGCCTCAAATTTCGTTCTTTTGCTACACAATACTCTGTTGCAATCTCACCACCGGATGTTGTCCACGATCTACATTGTCAGCATAAGCGACAGGACTCTCTCAGATTCACCTAATTCACTACCTACATCGCATTCGTCTCACAGGGCAGTAGAGATCTAGTGGCACACCCAGCGATAGGCTCCGACTTGTACTTGTACTCGCAGCGAGATGACTCCCTTCCAACTGGAGCGGGAGAACTTCACCGGTGCTTGATAGGTTGAATGATGTTCGGGAGTGCTCCATTCCTACACGGTGATGAAAACAGCGCTAATGGCACTCCAAGGTCGCGTCTTGCATGGCGAATCGCAGCTACTTCGCCAACCACTTTTCCCGAAATGTTGGAAGGTGATGCTATTCGCCAAACTTCCCCGATTCTACAAACTTGGCGTTCTTCTGTACCCTTCTCGAGGTCAAGCAAGTCGCCTCTGCTTAGATACGTACAGTCGTTCTGGTTGATTCCACGTTCCATGCATTTTGGGCGGAGACTTCAAAGTTCATCGATCCCACGGCCGTGGTTGGTGATAAACAGCCAGCGATGAGGCGCTAGGAAGTCCTGCAAGTCATCATGCTCTAGGATTTCCCACCAAACCACTAAATTCAAAGCCATAGAGCATCTATAACTAGTAACAAACACAACGTCGAATTTCTAATTACGGTCTCTACCCGCTCTGTGGATTTGCAAGTGCAAGCAAGTCGAGACTCTGTCTAAACACTCCTGTTCATGTTCACATGAAAGATTTTACCCCAGCCAATCTCAGTGGTGGACATCCCGTCATATTCATGCATATGTGCAATGAATAGCCTGTGTATCACCGCAAATTGTCATTAGGACTTCCTTGACTCTGCCCGATTGAAACATCCAGCACCTTCCATTAAGGCAGCAGCAGCAGTATAGCCGTTTCTCTCATTTTGGATGTCTGCTGTACCACTTCATCGCCACGTAAGTTCCCCCATAGAGTCTGTTGTGCGAGACATCTCCATCACGATGGCGCCGTTCCGCTTCCCATTTGACACATCTGGTAGGCCATTCCAATTGGTTCATTTACTGTCTACTACATATGCCTAGTTACACGCCAGAACACCCACTCAACAGTAGAGCGTTCGCTAATAAGCTGCTGCATCAAGCATTCAGTTCGCACAAACGGGGTGATTACAGCACATATCAGCAATGCGTCGGAATACTCAAACAACATCCAAATCTCCATGATAGAGTTTGCAGTCTGCATTTACATTACGAGGCCGCCCATGTAGCAATCTTAAAGCCATAAAAAATGAGAGATGATAGACGCTTTCAATATGATACAGTGTTGTCCCCCACTACACCCTCATTCTTCCTCACCGCCTCTTCTATTAAAGCTCTCTCATCCTCGCTCTCAACGCCACATTCCGAATTTTCCAAGTCAAATTCCAGAGTCAAGATGACTGGATTGTTGATGCTCGCTCTATGAGCTACTGCTACGATCTTGACGACCTTAGGATCTCGTTAGCATAAGCCACAACCCTGGAAAGCTGTGCGAAGGCTCCCATCTTGGCCATTCACTTGAATCATAGGATCAAGGTCCAAGGGTCCAAGGTATGAGGGTGCTATATAAGTCAATGTACTTTCCTTAGATAGGATCTTCGTGCTCAAATTCAATATAGCTCTGTATACTTGTTTACATTGCCTGTAACGGAATGACTTATACGTTCTTCACCCCGATTGATGCTTGCCTCTTCATTCCCATACGGATCTGACGTTACTTCACTCGGAAGTTAGAACCATGTTCCAATGTGATGATCGATACCAGAGCTTTACATCCAGCGAGGATCTCTACGAGCGTTACAGTTATAACCTAGGTTCCTATCCCCTACGCTGCTGCCAGAAACTCCATCGAACGGACCCACTTTGTCACAGCCTTGGCGAGGAACACCAAAAGTCCTTATCATCAGCTGTGTAAACAAACATCAAAACAACCACCTTTTACACCTAAAACACGCTCAATTCAATGCCTGCTGAAATGATTGCTGATGCTACAGAAGTAGGGATCCGGCGCCCTAATGAAAAGCTAATTTCGAAGGTCAGAACCGGCTTTGAGCCCATGGATGTTGAGGGTCGCGATATCAAGATCACCCTCCCTATCGAAGTCGACCTTACTTAGCCCTACACTTTATGGGACCTCTATTATACACGCGAAATAATGGAGGGCTTTGTAGAGTGTACGAATGAATATAAAAGAGACGTTGGGGAAGGTAATTGGGCTCGGGGGAAGGGTTGGTACCCAACGACGTTAAGAGAGATGCAAAGTGCTCGATATTTGCGCCGCATCCGGTGTAGTCTCCTTCTTTCAATCTCTCACAACAGAATGCATTCTTGTACTTCGCAATTCGAATATACATGATGATTCATGTCGAGAATGAACTCGGGAACTACTGGAGTACATTAAACAACGGCCCAATTCACCCTCTTTCGAAGTACATTGCCAAAGATAGGTTTCTTGAGTTACATATCCGGTTTAGAATTGGGAACGGTGCAAGCACAACATATACTCGGGTAACCCCCCCCCCTTTCTACCACCACTACCACTACCACCTTTATTGTACTACCGTGGTTTCTAACATTATCATCTAGGTTGAGGCGCTTTCATCTCATGTTCAAAGGGTTAATCTATCACTCTTGAAGCCTGGTTTAAACATCGTTATAGATGAGCTGATCATCCCTTACGATGAAAGATCTCACGATAAGACAACAATCCCAAATAAGCCCCAGCCCGACGGTCTTAAAGTTTGGGGCTTAGTAAAAATTGCTTTTTTACTTATATGGAACTTCCATACACCAGGAGAATGAAAAGGTTCTGTCGATACACAAACACCAGTTGAATTGGGTGGTCCAAAAAAGAAGGGCACTGAAACGCGTCGCTTTGGGTGGACTGGCCAATAGGAACGATAGAATCTCTATTCGATACCAGACTTATTACTTCTTTAGAGTTAGTATAGTTGTAAACAGTGTAGTATTCCCCTTTGTACGGGGGAACGTAGATGTTGGGAGAAGTGGCATGGGGGGGGGGTGAATATTACTGTTTTGGTGTTCTAAATCGTCCCAGATGGAGTGATCTGATTGGCTCGGCTATTTGCCCGCCTCCGATGTAGTTCCTGGCAGCTAGGGGATAACTTATTGCAAAGTGTAGAATTGCTTAAGTGATTCAAATGATATTTCTATTAGTGAACTACTAGAACGCCATCTTCATTCAGATCCACTGGTTTAATAGCTAAGACGTTAAGATCCAATTCTCCCCACCAGTGCTGCGTCTGTCAAAGATAGTGGGTGTTCAAAAACCGATATAGAACGATGGAAGAATGTGAGTTGAAAATGACTAGTTATAACGCGGTCTGGTGTGTAATAGACATTGACTGGAGATACAACGTGTCGGCTACCTAAAAATAGTGGAATCTCTGATAGGCGTGAAGCAGACGGGTGTCTTTGAACGACTTTATATAATATGGTTCTGGTTACCGGCTTCTACTCTCTCACCTACTGAATGGTTTATTATTGAACGCAACTGTATAAATCCCATAGTTAACAGGATCTTATCTAGTAGTTATGTATTCAACGCTACCATTTAAATCTTGTAGCTCAGCCCTCTGAACTCAAGCATGGATGGATCCGCTCCGCATCGAAGAATCCCGTGAGTCTTCCGCGGCATGCTGTCTATCGTCTTGTATTTACTGTGTCCTGCGCTTTTCATGTCATCTGTCAAGGCGCTCCATTTTCATAATGTGACCGTTCTAGATCATCCATGACTGGGGCAGCTATCTCCTTGCTCTCGTGATTTATGATCAAAAACGATAGCAGCACTATGACCGATCCCACCCAGTACAGCACGCTGGAGTACTGGCTGCTGAGCAGCATCTGGCCGATGAGTGACAGCGGAATCGTCATCGACAAACCTACTGTGACGACGAGAGGCGTGGTCAGGAGCATGGCGTACGCCCAGCAGTAGTCGCTGACGAACGAGGATGCTGAATTTGCCTGTAGGTTGTCAGCGTCTTGCCTGGTCATCCTCTGCACGTTATAAGGCGCGATCAGGGGAAATTAAAACACGCACCAAAACAATAGCCCATATCCTCCCTGTCGGTGGCATCTCGAAGGTTTCAATGCCTGTATAATGCAGCATGAAGAATCCAGGCCACAGGAATGCGACGTTGAAGAATCCAACCAACCCGAAGAACAGCGGCATGTTCACGCGGTCCTCATTCCCTATCCTCTTCTTCATCACGATTGCGTATATCCCATACATGATCGCGCTACCAAATGCCATGGCATCTCCAATCGCAATCTCCGTCTGCGTCTTGTGAGGGAAGTTTCCACGATTCTCATCGTTATCTTTCCCCGACAAATCGATTGTAGAGATTAGTACAATTCCGGTTAAAGATGCCAGGACTCCAAGAAGTTTTTTGTATGAGAATTGCTCTACCCGGAAGATAGCTCCAAAGACCAACGTCCAGATACTGCTTGTAGATGTTAAGATGGTCGAGCTAGCCACACTCGTATATTCCAAACATGCTGCCACCAAATAGTTGGCCAAGAACCAGAGTAGCGCGAACTCCAAGCTCAACTTCGCGGTCTCGGGTACACCAAGTACCTCCTCAGGCCCCTCATCGTTTCCGTTTGAGCTCAGTGCTCTGACCGCTTCATGATCGTCCAAGAGCCGGCTTGCAGATGCGCTCATCCGATCTCCCGACTCATCTTCCTCGGCCTTGCGAATTCCTTTGTAGCTATTGACCTGTCCACGCCAGTACTCGGTAGCCGACTGCCGTGTATTTGCGAAGCCATGCTGATGGGATAACCGTAGGGCGATGGGTAACAGAGAGAATGCGAAGAAAGATGTGTTTATGTATGTGACAAGATATGGTTTTGAATATGAATTATCGGAAAAGATAGACTATGTCTGATTAACACGGACTCTTTGGCAGCCAGAGATCGAAGGGACTCACACTGGCCAAGAAATTCGACGCCGTCCATAGGAATACTGTGACGAAGAGTAGGAATATCCCCAACGTTCGCCGTGCTACATTCTGCAGTCCCATACGAGCTTTGAAACCTCCAGCCTTGAGCGTTGCTTGTGACCTTAGTGAGGAAATCGAAAGTCTTTCTAGTTGTTCTGAAGATCGTCTATTTATAACCAAGGAGTGCGCAGATACCGCCAGCGGCATGATCGTTTCCTGGGCACTCATGATGGTGTCTTCGAGCTGCTCGTTCCTCTATTCCTTTGGTGGTTAAGGATCTTAGAGACGGTGTTTCACAGAGGTTGGCGGCACAGGCATACAAGTGCCGAGATCATAGGAGGTATGTCAAACCTAGCGCATCTATAAGTAAATAGTCGCAAAGAGAGATATATCGTATATATGTCGTGATGTATGAAGGCAAATGTCTGGCTTGAATGTATATTCAAGTTAGTTCATGCTTAGTAAGAGTTGCTAGGGAAGTTTGGATCCAAGAATGGCATGTCAATAGAGCCCCATATAAAACAACCATTTCTGGCAAGTCCTTGCGAAGTGAAGAACAACATACTTTCTCGAACCATTAAATTGTCCCAAATATTCATATTCTAAATGGGAGGCTCTATGCTATTTCCGCCAGGCTTTCAAATATCGAATCGACGACATACTTGCAAACTCATATTTTCGATGAGGCAGGCATTACAACTCAACCGCAATCAACGTTTCTGGCAGTTCCGTAACTTGTAGTAGACTGATGTTTCACTTCCACCTTCCATCTATTCTACAAACAATCCAGATCGGTTCTATTCATGCAAGCGTACATACCAGATGGACGCCTACCGATCCAGGACAATTTATCAAATGATAATTAATACCTTTACTCTTCGACGCCTACTTGCACACAGAAAGAGCTGTAAATTCGTATCAGGATATAGAGCTACTACTCTGCTAACAGGTTGGAAAGACCTATTGCGCTGCTCTACTACCTCGTACTCCAGACCCCTAGCCTCAGTTTCATTGTCGAAATATGCGACCACAACTCTCCTGGCGATAGAACAGAATGGTCCTAGGCCGTGATCTAGCGGGTTCGTTTCTGGTCGATATCGTGAAAGGGCTGGTTGTTGAAGGGAGTGTTGCCATCACTTTTTCCTAAGTCTAAGTCTAAGCCATGAAGGATGGAGGAAAAGCGAGAGGAAGGACATGTCAAGCGAAACATCCACATGCAAAACCTGTTGGCATCCATAGTCTTCGTCTTCATCGTAATAACCATCGTCTGACTGGAGCAAGAGGCAGTCACATGAACGATTGAGCCCTATCCTCAAGAAGTCTCCCAAGAATAGCCAGGCATCCCGACGACTCCAAGGCAAAATATTGGTAGGTGGTGGGATGGTTGTGAGATCGTCGGATTCATATGACATGGGACATAGATCTCTGGGTAGAGACTGACCTCGCGTTTCCCAGCCGGGACGATTGCAGCCCCCAGATAGATTTGGCGGCGTATACTGTAAAGAAGATGTAGCAATGAGGTCTTGCGAGGATCGCTTTCGGCCTTCTGCGCAGGGATCAACCATTTATCGATCAATGCTTGCTCCATGGTGTGTTGTATTGAGAGAGATAGTAGTGAGATGATATGTGGGAGATTAAACTTGTGGCCCTACCTAATGGAGGGCAACAAGCATTTACGTGATTTTTGCCTCACATAGGTACCTAGGTACCTAATCTCAGTTTCCTGTTCAGCAAACTTAGCTTACACGAACGAGCCTTTGCATTGATTACTTTGCATTTGTCCCATGACAATGGCGGCTGGAGAGGTAGCTGGCACTGCCTCTCTGGTGAGCATCTGCTGTGTATACTATTTTTATGGCCAGAGAAGAGGAAGATAGCTTGTGCTGGTAGGTTCGAATCCTGCAGCTTCCACCCCATCATGCTCAAGTCAACAGCGTGGCTAGTAGGACGGCGGACGAACGGCTCGCGCACTCGATCTGCGACGCCCTTAGGGCCCAACGACTCTCGCGCAGCTCCGGTCATAGTGGCAGATGGGATTGTGCTGGGGGCGGCCACGGGTGGTGGTCAGCATTGGAGGAAGGTGGCTGCAATGAAACGTTCGTGCAAGCCGGCAGCAACTCCTCGGGGTTTTCCTACCTCAATACAGCCTCGATCGAACCACCCAGGTCTCAGACGAAGTAACCCAACCTGCAGAACGACATTTCACATTCAAAGCACACACAAGTCTGGGAATCTGGGAGATTGGGCGAGAGAGAACGTTGTTGGGAAGGTTTTCCCCTGAGAGGATCAGGGGGATCGTAGAATCACAGTTGCTGTGGCCAGCGGAGCTGCAACATGGCTTCATTGTGGCCGTAGCCCACCGAGTTCCAGGGAGCGCAGACATAGGAGGACAAGCTGGTCTCCGCAGAGCCTGGTACTAATGCCACAAACAAAGCACTTCTGTCAGCGTGTATGTATGTATACGTAGATAGAAGCCAGACGGCTTAGTGGAGGAGGTTGCTGGTCACACGAGTGTGATGAAGTGTGGTGCATTTCCCGAGGCAGATGCACTTCGGCAACTGGTGCCAAAGCTGAGCCATTCCGGCATAGCTGTCTTAAAGACGGCTGGATCCGTGTATGATAAAATCAATCAATCAATCAATACTTCTTAGACAACAATACCAGATCATTACCAACCCCCCTGATAGCTATCAGACTTACTCACTTGAGTGTTGCCAACACTTCTTGTTGTGGCACGACTTGCATTGGCCAGTGTTCATCTGGTTGTAGATTCGAGCGTGACCACACACGATATGGGTACATTCCTCTGAGTCAGAGGTTAGTGACATTTGATATAATCGGAAGTCGAGAAGGCTGTTGAGAGGAAGGTCAGGTAAGCTGCTTACTGGTAAGCTTCACCAGAACCGCTCCTTAGACTTCGCTGCACTAGTTCCTGTTATGAAGTCAGCCATGATCCCGTTGTCCAAGAAGTTGTGAGCAGTGTTGTCAGTAGTGTTGTGGTGTGATATTGATATTCCTAATATTGTGGTATGATATTAGGTTTTCTGATATTAGATATATCTTATATGATATAATATCGACTAGGCTAATATTTTTGGCAATACAAGGGTGATATCACGTATGGACAGGTAGTGCTGTACATAGTATGATTGTTGATTGGTTGTTCTTAGCTAAGTACAGGTGGAGGGGAATATATACTCTCGTGCTAGGTCACGTTACTTGTAACGTGACTACATGTGTCCATCAATGAATACTATACTCCCAACAAATATCATATCATATGATATGGGATACCCTGATATTGGTATTATTGGCAATATTACTAACTTAAATATATTACACATTAATTTAATCTTTAATACGGTATCAAATGGTCAAATCTTAACGAAATTAAACAGTTTTAACATTATTAACACCATTCATATTGTAATTTTAAATACTGTATGTTGGTTATTATTCGAATTAGAAGAATTTGGTGAGTTCTCTCACGTGGCGAGTGAGTGGGCGAGAATATTTTCAACATTGATTTTATACCTTGTAGTTATAACTCATAATCAAGAATGCCTCCACAACAACAGCGCCTCTCATTCAGAGCCACGGGTACTTAAAAGAGACCTGGTCCTGCTACTGAAGACGAAACTATATCGATAGCCACTGGCGAGCAGAGTCAAGATCCTAGCAGGCCTTCAACCCCACAATTTGACAATGAATCACAACCCTCTACACGGTCTTCCAAGACAAAGCTTCGAAGCTTTTGGGTATTTGATTATATGCCGGATAAGGATCGCGAATCTCGATACTTCAATAAGAAGACTGGCAACCTCGAATGGCGATGCAGATACTGCCCCAAAGTCTACGATTTAAATGGCGGAAGCACTAAAATCTCAAACCATTTGACAGGCCGGTATTGAAACACGGTCACAAACTCCCAAGAGAATCCGTACGCGACATTAAAGCTCGGAACCAACATTTTGCAATTCAGGAAGCTATGAACCAGGCAGCAGCAGACCCCCACAAGCGTCGACGAGTTAGAGATGGCGAAGGTACATCTATTGAGCCTAATATGCTCAAGATAATTTGGGTAAATGTTCTTGCAGCATGTTCCTTAGCTTTACGACTTGTTTCTGTTCCTGAATTCCGAGCTTTCTTGGCATATCTCAATAGCGATATTGATACCTGATTCCCTTCTTCACATAATACAATTCGAAACTGGGTATGGAACAATACCACGATCAGAAGCATATGTTGAGATCGAAAGTACAACGGGCCAAGTCAACGATCCATATATCCTGTGACCTGTGGACATCACCAAACTCTCTTGCGATACTGGGGATCATAGCTCACTTTATCGACGAAAACGGCAAGCTCCAAAAGTGAGTTTTGGCGCTAAAGGACATCATTGGAGACCATAGTGGCGAGAACCTTTCTAAGACAGTTCTGATAGTTGTTCAAGAATGGGGAATTACATCAAATCTTGGGTTCTTTGTCATGGATAATGCGTCAAATAACGATACGATGATGAGAGCTTTTCAGCAAGAACTTTTAAGACAGTATAAAATCAAATATGACGCCAAATGCCATTGACTTCGTTGCTTTGGTTATATTATTAACCTTGCTATCCAATCTTTCCTCTTCGTCAAAGATACCAAAATTATCAAAATTATCAAAGATTGCGAACAAACTAGCCTACAGTATGACGTTACTTTAGAAGAGATCGATCAATGGCGGAAAAAAGGACCTCTTGGAAAGCTTCACAGCTTTGTGGTGTATATTCAAGGCAGCGTACAACGAGAACAACACTTCTGGCATTTCAGTGGAGCTTCATCGTCTCGAGATAATGCTACAATGTGGAATTCCTGGTATATGATGCTTCATTGTGCAATCAATCTACGAGAGGCGGTTGAACAATATTGTGAAGCTTATCCTGATGCTCAATATAAGGACGATATACTCTCCTCTGACGAATGGGACCTACTAGAGAAGATAAAAGCATTATTAGAGAAGATTAAAATGGCTACTAAAGCATTTGAATCATCAAACAATTGCCTTGGTATTGAATCCAAAACGCAAGTAGAAATATATTGAGCGAAAGTGGCCCAAATCGTGGCATAAGAAGGCAAAAGATATGGTTAAGGAGGTATGGGAGGACGAGTACTGGAAAGAGACTACACCAGCTCCTATTATTCAACAGGCCTTAAAGCCAAAGACCGACTTTTGGGCAGAAATGGACGCTGCTGATGCCCTTGACTTCGACCTTGTTGACGAGTATAAGCAATATTGTGCGGCACCTATTATCAATATTGATGATGCAATTGCTTGGTGGCTCGAGCCTACACAACAAATGACTTTTCTAAACCTCTCAAAGATGGCTCTTGATTACCTCTCGATCCCTGCAATGTCTGCAGAGCCTGAGAGGCTATTTTCTAGCGGCAAAGTTACGATTTCAGATAGAATAAGCCGTCTTGGAAGTGATATTATTGAAGCCTTGGAGTGCTTACGATCATGGCTCCAAATCCAGGATACTGAGGGTGATTTGATTGTTGATATAAAGACAGGTATCAAGCGGGAACAACAGGCAAGGGAAAAGGAGGAGCTAGATTAGGTTGAGGAGGCTATGATTAGGGAGGATAATTCCTAGTGTTCTAAGTAATATTAGGAATATATTGGGAATAATATCATATGATATGATATGGGGCCTTCCAAGATCTGGTGTAGTGCGTATTGAGATTTGAATACTACAGTAATATCATGAACAATTAATACTTCCAATATATCTGTCACAATATTACTGACAACACTGGCTGCAGTATGCCCAAAACACCCAATCATCTTGTACACTGTAAGAAGATCTTCAGATATCTGCACAATTGGCTTTTTAAGCACAAAAGGCCTCCCATGAATTCGTCAGAGGGATGGTACTATATGAAACGGCTCATAGAGGAGCCACAGAGATTTGTAGTTTCTACAACTCACTAAATTCTACACAAGAGTGTGCACTCGGTAGCAGGGGCTAGGACCCTCTACTTGCACAACTAAACTTCCTTTGACTCCTGTTTTCTTTTGTACCTTTAACAATCACCTCCATCTTATACACTCCACTCAGCAGGTCTCCCTCTGAGTCCCTTTTATAGGCTGCTTTCTGCCAGCCAAGGTACTGGGCTGATGCCTTTATAGTCCGAACACACAGTTCTTCTTTATTAGAGCCTTTGAATATATCAACAATTGATTAATTCAACTATTCTAACTTCTTGGCATTTGAATCATCAGATGTGTCTATAATATTTGGACAAGTTCGTACGTTATGATCAGTTTGTCCGCAATATCTACAGCGACGTTTTTGCAACTCAGTCTGCTTTGTACAACCCATACTTTCTCACAAATTGGCTTGTAATTGTATATTAGCCTCTCTTTGAGTCTCGAAGTCTTGGGGAGCTTCGACAGTAAATAACCTTCCTTCTTGTAATCGACGTTTCTTCGCACGACGAGGTCGGCTGAGTAAATCATTTGCTTTGCGAAGTGCAGCGTTTTCTTTTCTCTTAATAACGCTAATTCGTGTATTACAGACGCAGACGCCGCCCCTTTCGCAACATTATCAAGGTTTTGTAAAAGCGAAGTTGGTGAACCATTGTTATGTCGTACGATCGGATCCTTAAGGTATGTTGATTGAGATTGTGTCTCAGGTATATTGCGTGGGGTTTCAGGTTCCTAGATCACAGGTAGGGTTGGTGCTGACGTTGGCGTTGGCGTACGAAGTCGAACGTCCGGTTTTGAGATCACATAGTCTGGATCGTAAGGAACAAGCCCTGTAGCGCGGAGTCCTGCTCGAATGTTTGATTCAATCATTGTTGTACGAAACTCTGTATGAAAGGCTGGGAAGAAATCTACTTTCGAGATGGGGGTAATATACGCGCGCATTAACTTTTCGATCTCAGTACCATACGAACGCTTTAATGCTCGAAAGAAACTAACGTCAAGCGTTTGAAGATTGTGAGATGAATATGCTTGCATACAAAGGACAATAATGTTCTGATTTTTGCAATAAACAAGAAAAGCAGCCGAAGGATGGTTTTCGTATCCGTCAAGAATCAAAAGTCGATATATACCCTTCGTACGCTTCTTTGTATGATGATCGAAATGTTTCATCCAGTCAAGCCCTCGCTCATTTGTTGCCCAGCCATTTGGCGTAACAGCAGTCACCGAACCTGGCGGTAAAGACGAAGTTCGAAGTCCAGTTCTTTCCGACGCGTCCGCCGTCGTGTTCAGCAAGTAATAGATTCACCATACCATCAACAGCATTACATCGAGGAGGAAATACTCGCGAACTCAAGTCCAGATTATGTCGTACGACAACTTCTTCTACTATTTTTGTAAGCTTTTGAGCTTTATTAACAGCATGGCGTCTTGGAAGTATTCAGTCTACTCTTCTAGATAAGGCCGTACAAGGCACTTTATAGATTCGTACAATTTTGCAAATACTAGACTTAGGGCTATGTTGTACGGTTTGGACAGCTAAAATCATGTTAGATTTATTATACGGAAGTCATTTTTAGTTTTATGATAATCAACGTGCTCATGATTTCGTATAATCCCAAGGAAAATTGGTCCATTCGCTTGTGAACTACGTTAAGCTAAAGCTCAATCAAGTAGTATCTCGTCACCATATCATAAGCCATGTTCACCTCCGCATCGAAGTCGCAAACCTTGAGCGTGCGTTTTCCTACCACATGAAGTCCATGTCCGGAAGGTATCAAGCCAGGATAGACAGCAGCACACACGAATTCTCGCTCATCTCCTCCTTGGAAACATTTGGCTCCTGTTGAGGACATTACTGATACAGGCTAGTCATGATTACATCATCTCAAAAGTTGTGAGTGAATCAGATCGGGTAGAAATTCACATACTCATAACTATGTTCGTGCCAATGAAACACCAAACATTTTTCTTCATCCGAACTATCATGCCGCTCTCGATTCGTTCCTGGAACGGAACCTTTGGTGGATCTTCGATCGAGTCATTAGTCTTCTATGTTGATATTGGCAAATTTGTTCCTTGGTGCTGGGGCTCGAAGCATCTCGGCGTACCTTAAGTTGTTTTTGGAGTGAAACCAATCCAGAAAGTTAGGAGCGATACAGGCGATGATGGTCGTCTTGAAAGATCTCTCGCCGTCAGTACCAAAGATATGCTTCAGTAGCTGCATCAATCTGCTGGTTCGGCAAGGAACGTGAATCTTCTTGCGCTTTCCAGGATCCTGTAGCTGCTGAAAGTTCAATTGAATACGCTCGCAAATGCAGCCTTTCAGAGTTGATAACGGCGGTGATGTCGGAAGTCTCTTGGAAGCATTCCTTGGAGTTGCTCTGTAAGTCTTGTTTTCCCTCACTGCCTGGACGGCTTTCTTAGACCCCGATCAGCTACGTCGCTCCGAACAAGTCCTCAAGGATGCTAAATTGTTGGTAAGTACGTTATGATCACCAATGAGTCAGGTTCGTAGAAGTGAACGGTCTTTCGTAATGCATTTGTGTGTCTTTTTTTTCTTATCTGAAGTAGGGAAGTGAGGGCATTTATATGCCATGAGCATTGCACCAACACTCTTTGGAGTTAGTGTATGTATCACGTGACCTCGACAACAAATGCCTCGAAGCCGAGGTTACATGTCAACATAAAGCTCAGCTCACCAGGCGGGTGGAGACCTATCTCTCTCCTGAGCCATGTGGGGAAAGTTGTGGAAGCTATCATGACGAGGAAGATGACACAGATGGCAGAGAAAGCGGATATACTCCCCGCTGAACAGATGGGAAACAGGGCGAGGAGGTCAACAGAACTGGCGGCCAGGTTCGCCACGGAGACGGTACGGGCCTTGTGGAAAAAGAAGCTCACTTGCTCGATGCTCCAACTGGATCTTAAAGGTGCTTTCGACCGTGTCCACCACGGATGGTTGCTCGTAACCCTAGAAGACCAG
>MU254294.1:0-17397 GCA_019669825.1 Calycina marina
CTTAAAAGAGGAAAATTGAGGGCTAGAAAAGCCTTTGAAGATGGTGTTTTGGGTCAATCAATCAAAAAGTCAATTCACGAAAAAAGTTGTAGGTGTCTTTTGTCATCTTGAAGTCGCGGATATACCGTTAAGGTGTACACTGGAGCTTCGAGCATCGTTTCTCACACGACGATCGCTTGGAGCTCCTGCTTTGCACACTTGTTGCGATCTTGACCGTGTTTAATCTCATTCCCATCGATACCAGGCAGGCTTCCCGCGCAAGAATGGCAGTCTTTCGTGGTTCAATAAAGAACCAGCAATGGATTCGTTATCGCAATAAATTTACTGTCGAACAGAACAATGAAGTGCAAAAAAAGCCTCTGAGGACATTCTAGCTAATGGCCTGTTGCATCCACTGACCAGTGCATCAAGCATACTTTGTAGGTAGACTTGTCCTGTAACTGGATTGCCTCGTCGTTCAGCTATGAGCTAGGTCATGCAGTGACTCTAGGCAACAGATAATTTGAAGTCGATGCTGACATTAGTCGCGATCAGACACATGATTTATTCTCGATTACATTGCACCGTTCATATTCACCAGCTTAGTAGTACACAAATGATAATATCTCGCTAACTACAAGTTTCCCCTTTTCGAGCCCACCCTTCAAGCGAGAATGAGTCCACAAAATGTACGGTCGCCTGCTTGTGCCAATATTGTACGTCTCAGAATTCGGCGTGATTCATCAACACTGACACCAAACGACAGTCGACCCCAGAACAAGGCCGGCTGTGCTTTCAGTACTCAGACTCCTAATACACCATATTTGTGTCTCTCTGTGTCCAAATGACTGTAAAATCAGCAATTATGTCCGCATCAATCGACTCGGCTGAAGAGAAATGGAAGGCCCAGCTCACCGCCATGAAAGCGGCGATAGCAGAATTGAAACTACCTTCGTCATCAGGCAATAGTGAGGAGTCGGTGGAATTCGACATCCCATACGTCGAAGATGATGATTTCTCCTCTGGAAATAGCGGGGATGACATTTGGGACGTATCCAGCAGTGCCGAGAACCAGGAGAGCAGCGATGCCAATGAGAATGCAGACCGGAGCAGTCCCATGACTGGATATGGGCCTCAATGGCTAAAGAGCAAATGTATCGGATTTGCCGAACGAAAGCAGGGTCTTTCAGCTGAAGACCTTGAAGAGCATATTATGCATCTCTTGGCATCTGCTAGTGTTGAAGAAGAACTGCAGTCAACCCTGACAGACATTGTGGGATTCGATGACTTGGACTTCGTTATTGAGCTCATCGCCAACCGAAAGACGCTTATAGCTCCGTCTCCTTTCGCAGCAGCGAAGGATGAGGGCATATTTGGCAAACTTCAGACCAAGAGAGAGCGAGAAGAGGCTTTGAGGAAGCGAGATTATGAGCACAAACATGCCACTCTCGGACCGAGTTTGGATCGTGATGGACCACAGTATCCGCATGTCTACAAGGCTCATTCAGCTGGTAATACTCTTGACCATCGAGGTAAGAAGTATGGTCTTACTGTAGGGTCTGAACGGACAGAGCACCTGGTATGCCACTATCCTCCGTGTTGATGAAAATTGTTCTTACATAAAACAGTTGTACGAAGAATACTCGATTCCGGCAACCAAGGTTGGCACTCTTGAAAAAGGCCGCAAGCTTGTTAAGATCTCAGAAATGGACGGTCTCTGCAAGCGAACCTTCAAGGGATACAAGTCTCTTAATCGAATGCAGAGCTTGGTCTATCCAGTTGCATACCAGACCAGTGAGAACATACTAATTTGTGCGCCCACAGGTGCTGTAAGTAGCTCTGGGATCATGTAATATGCTCTTGCTAACGACTCTAGGGTAAAACTGATGCAGCCATGCTGACAATCCTGCACGCAATCGGACAGAATGTCAGTCCAAATCCAGCTGAAAGCCCTAATACCACGGACTTCGTTGTGAACTTCGAGGACTTCAAAGTTGTATACGTTGCTCCTATGAAAGCCCTAGCCGCAGAAATCACACAGAAGTTAGGCAGTCGCCTGACTTGGCTAGGAATTCAGGTTCGCGAGTTCACTGGTGACATGCACCTCACTAAGAAGGAGATTGTCCAGACTCAGATTATCGTGACGACTCCAGAGAAATGGGATGTTGTGACCCGAAAGGGTACTGGCGATGCTGAGCTTGTTCAGAAAGTTCGTCTGTTGATCATCGATGAGGTCCACATGCTTCACGATGACCGAGGTGCTGTTCTTGAGTCATTGGTCGCACGTACGGAACGACAGGTTGAGAGTACACAATCACTCATCAGAATTGTGGGACTTTCTGCAACTCTGCCCAACTATGTTGATGTTGCCGACTTTCTCAAGGTCAACAGATACGCTGGCTTATTCTATTTTGACGCGAGTTTTAGACCTGTTCCTCTGGAGCAGCACTTCATCGGTGTGAAAGGTAAGGCGGGCTCCAAGACGTCCCGTGATAATATCGATACCACCGCATTCGAGAAAGTCCGAGATATGCTTGAGATGGATCACCAGGTAATGGTCTTCGTACACTCGCGAAATGATACTTTCAACACTGCAAAGATGCTTCATACCAAGGCTATCGAGCAAGTCTGCGCAGACTTGTTCAGCCCGAACAACCATCCTTTGTATGAAGCTGCAGTGAAAGAGATGCAGAGTTCAAGGGGTAAAGAGCTTCGAGAACTCCTTCCCAAAGGTATTGGAATTCATCATGCCGGTATGGCTCGGTCCGACCGAAATATGATGGAAAAGCTTTTTGGAAACGGAGTGCTTAAAGTCTTGTGCTGTACAGCAACTCTAGCTTGGGGAGTCAATTTGCCTGCCGCTGCAGTTATCATCAAAGGCACGCAGGTATACAGTGCTCAAGACGGTAAGTTCATTGACTTGGGAATACTCGACGTCCTACAGGTCTTCGGTCGTGCTGGTCGTCCCCAGTTTCAAGACACCGGTATTGGAATGATATGTACAACTCAGGACAAGCTTTCCCATTATCTTCAAGCTGTTACGTCGCAAGTGCCGATCGAGTCTCGATTCTCTAAGCATTTAGTGGACAATCTCAACGCCGAGATTGGACTTGGTACAGTCACGTCAGTCCCAGAAGCTGTACAATGGCTTGGCTACTCTTATATGTTTGTTCGCATGCAGCGTAATCCCCTTAGCTACGGTGTCGACTGGGTAGAGTCACGAGATGATCCAACACTTGTGCAAAGACGTCGCAAGCTTATCATTGAGGCTGCTCGAACTCTGCAACAGAGCCAGATGATCATTTTCAATGAAACTACCGAAGAGCTGAGAAGCAAGGATGTGGGCCGTATTGCAAGTCAATACTATATCCTACATACAACTATCCAAATCTTTAATCAGAAAATGCGGCCACATGCAACAGAGGCTGATGTGCTAGCACTGATAGCCATGAGTGGCGAGTTTGACAACATTCAATCCCGAGACACTGAGGCTAAGGAGCTCACTAAGCTGAGGGACGACTTTGCTCCTTGTAGTATTCCGGACAAAGGGACTGACACCTCGCAAGCGAAGACGAACATATTACTGCAGTCTTACATATCCAGAGCTTCATTGGACGACTTTGCTCTCGCCAACGACTCGAATTACATTGCGCAGCAAGCAACCAGAATATGCAGAGCTATCTTCATGATCGCTCTTAACCGCAGGTGGGGTTACCAGTGCTTGGTGTTGATATCTCTTTGCAAGTCTCTCGAGAAGAGAATCTGGGCTTTCCAGCACCCATTGCACCAATTTGATCTGCCACAATCTGTGATGAACCAGCTCGATGCTAAAAGATCGATCTCCATAGAGGAGTTGAAGGAGATGAATGCTGCTGAGATTGGATCTTTGGTGCATAATCATGGTGCTGGAAAGACGATCTCGAGAATCCTGGATACTTTCCCCACACTCAGCGTCGAATCTGAGATCGCGCCGCTGAATCGAGATGTCTTACGCATCAAATTATTCCTGACTCCCGACTTCAAATGGAATGATCGCCACAATGGGACATCCGAGAGTTACTGGATCTGGGTTGAGAACTCTGAAACTTCTGAGATCTATCACCATGAGTTCTTTATTCTTAACAGAAGAAAGCTCTATGATGATCATGAGTTAAACTTCACCATTCCGCTATCTGACCCATTGCCGACCCAGATATACGCAAGAGCTGTATCTGATCGTTGGCTTGGAGCTGAGACGGTGCATGCGATTTCTTTCCAACACCTAATACGGCCTGATACAGAAAGTGTGTATACCGATCTTTTGAACCTCCAGCCTTTACCAGTCAGTGCTCTTAAAAATCCAGCGCTCGAAGAGATCTACGGGCAGAGATTCCCGTTCTTCAATCCGATGCAAACACAGATCTTTCACTGTCTGTACCACACCTCTGCCAATGTTTTGTTGGGCTCACCAACCGGCTCGGGGAAGACAATTGCCTGTGAGATGGCAATGTGGTGGGCTTTCAGAGAGAAGCCAGGATCGAAAGTCGTCTACATCGCACCCATGAAAGCACTTGTCCGCGAGCGTGTGAAGGATTGGGGAGCACGACTTATAAGACAGATGGGGCTGAAGCTCGTTGAATTGACTGGTGACAACACTCCTGACACGAGAACAATTCGTGATGCAGACATCATCATTACGACTCCTGAGAAGTGGGATGGTATCAGTAGAAGTTGGCAAACAAGGGATTACGTCCGCAAAGTCAGTCTAGTCATTATTGATGAGATTCATCTTCTGGGTGGAGATCGCGGACCAATTCTGGAGATTATTGTGTCTCGTACGAACTACATAGCAGCTCAATCGAACAACCCTGTGCGGTTAGTAGGTATGTCAACTGCCTGTGCCAACGCTATGGATCTAGGAAACTGGCTTGGAGTAAAGGAAGGACTCTTCAACTTCCGACACAGTGTCCGTCCGGTTCCATTGGAGATCTTCATCGATGGATTTCCAGAGGTCAGAGGCTTCTGTCCTCTGATGCAATCTATGAACCGGCCAACCTTCCTTGCTATCAAGACTCACAGCCCTGACAAACCCGTCATTGTGTTCGTTGCATCTCGAAGACAGACAAGATTGACGGCAAAGGATCTGATCAACTACTGCGGCATGGAAGATAATCCACGCCGCTTCCTAAAGATGTCTGAAGAGGACCTACAGTTGAACCTTTCACGAGTCAAGGATGAGGCCTTGAAAGAAGCACTCAGCTTTGGAATTGGCTTGCATCATGCTGGTCTCGTGGAGTCTGATCGTTCCCTATCAGAAGAACTATTTGCCAATAACAAGGTCCAGATTTTGGTAGCAACCAGTACGCTTGCATGGGGGGTCAATCTCCCAGCTCATCTGGTAGTTGTCAAGGGCACTCAATTCTTTGATGCCAAGACCGAAGGCTACAAAGACATGGATCTCACAGATGTTCTTCAAATGCTCGGTCGTGCTGGTCGACCTCAATTCGACACTTCTGGTATCGCGCGTATTTTCACGCAAGATGCGAAGAAGGCTTTCTACAAGCATTTCTTACACACTGGCTTCCCTGTTGAATCGTCCCTGCATAAGGTTTTAGATAATCACTTGGGTGCTGAAGTTTCTGCTGAGACCATCACTACTAAGCAAGATGCTCTAGATTACCTCACCTGGACCTTCTTCTTCCGCCGTCTGCACAAGAATCCATCGTTCTATGGCCTTGAAATCTCCGTCGAAGAACACAATACCATGGCTGCTCAACAAATGGCAAACGAGTATATGATCTCAATGGTCGACAAGTCTCTCGGCGAGCTCGAAGAGTCGAAATGTCTCGAGATGCACCCCAACGGCAACGTCAACTCCACACCCATGGGCAAGATCATGAGTTACTACTACCTCTCCCACCGCACCATCCGGCACCTCGTCGCCAACGCCAAGCGTAATCCAAGCTTCGCCGACGTCCTCGCCTGGATGTCCGCCGCGACCGAATACGACGAGCTGCCGGTCCGCCACAACGAAGACCTGATCAACGCCTCGCTCTCCCAGAATCTGCCCATCCCCACCTCCTCCTTTGCCGGCCTGCCCATGTGGGACCCGCATGTGAAAGCGTTCCTCCTGCTGCAAGCGCACCTGTCGCGTATCGACCTGCCCATCGCAGACTACGTCGGCGACCAAACCAGCGTCCTCGACCAGGCCATTCGCATCATCCAAGCCGCCATCGACGTGCTAACTGAGCTCGGCTATCTCTCTAGCTGCATGCAGATGATCACACTGCTTCAATGCATCAAAAGCGCGCGCTGGCCCTCCGACTACCCGCTCTCCATCCTCCCCGGCATTTCCTCCGACACACCCTTCAAAAATCTCAACCTCCCACAGCGTCTGCAAGATTTCTCTGCGCAGTCCGAGAAGGAATACCAGCACACCCTCGCGCTCCTCCAGATTCCAAACCGCGACATCCCGCGCTTCACCAAAGCAGCTACACAGCTCCCCCATTTGCAAATCGAGGTCAAAAACCTCACCGCGCTAAATCTGACGGTGCATCTCCACCGCATCAATCGGCTCACGGACCGCGCTGGCAAGATGTATGCGCCGCGTTTCCCGAAGACACAGAACGAGGGCTGGTTTGTGATTTTGTGCGCGGCGGGTGGCGATGAGATTCTCGGGATCAAGCGGGCGGGCTGGAGCAGCGGGAGCGGGAGCGGGGTGCAGGGGAGTGCGCGGACGACGCTGCAGTTTAACGAGGCGGAGGAGGGCGGGTATGCGGAGCGGCGTAGGGTAGAGGTGTGGGTGGTGAGTGATGGGTATGTGGGTGTTGTGTATAAGGTGTTGGGGATTGAGGTGCCGGATGTACCGAAGGCGAGAGCTGATGATTTGGGGAAGAAGGCTGGTGTTGTTGGTGGAAGTGGTGGTGGGTTACCGCAGATTGCTGGTGTCGGGGGCTCATGTGTGGTTTCGGGTTTGGGCGCTTGAGTCATCTGTCTTCTTAGTAATGGAAAAAGATTAAACAAAATGCTAGCTAGGAATAGAGTGACAAGATAATAAACCCTTTCAGATGGGGTGCTGGGTGTTGGATGTTCACGTGATGTGATGTAGGAATAGGAGCCGGCAGTGCTAATGGGAATGAGGATATATATATCTTCAGGATTGACGATGTGCAACAAAAATATCCTTGTCATACCAGGACTCTATTATTGGTGTAGTGAGCTGAATACATGGTCAAGGACACAATGGAAGTAGAAGAAGGTATTGCTGCTTTGGCTACTGCAAAACCACTCGGTAGCTTCATCATCCTCAAACCATTTCCAGATATCTATCGTTGCCCTTTAAATAAGCCAGTACATCTATAACTGCCAATTGAAACGACAGTGGCCTACTCAAAACAACGCAGTCGTCTGTACCTAGTTCCCGGTCGCTTGTTACAGCTGTAGGAGTCCATGCGACAAGAGAAGTAATCCTTCTCAAAGTAAGCGCTCAGGGCCAATTCTACAGAAAGTTCGCGAGACTAAACATATGAGTCTAGAGCAAGAAAATTGATGAACACTTTAAAATTTGGTATCACAATAGACTTCTAACGCCTAGCTAGTTTGAACTCCTTGCGCGCCACGGTCCGGTACCGTTACAATCGTATACTACCAGAGTACCGTTTGTAAAATTCCCAAATCCTCTTCTCAAGCCTGTTTCCATATCCTTGTCGTAATCCTAGCATCTCAGAAAGCCTTCTCTTCTCCCCGACCTAATAACTTTCCAACACAACACTCTCGCTCTTCCGATTCCCCCCCACAGCATTCACCGAACTCCCGTATCCACCGCCACCGCCGCCGCGGCCGCGCTCATGCAGAAACGTCTGAATCGGCGTCTGCCTTACGGGCCCGCCCCAGCCGCGTGCGAAATAGTCATCATTCCCGGTAACAACTAGCGTCGGAGTACTAGGCTTCACAGGCGCCGTAGCCATTCTTGCCGGCACGAGCGGCGTGTTTAGCCCTGTGATCGGGGACTCGGGATCGGAGACCATGGCGAGCGGGCTACGTGCGTGATTTAGCGAGGCCACGGGGGATGGGAAATTCGGATTGTGCCGCATTGAGGGAAGGGCGGTGACGGAGATTGGTTTGCGCAGGCCATTGGAATTGGAGGAGGGTGGTGGTTTAGGACTTGCGGATTTATGAGTGGAAGGGGAAGTGGGCTTGGTGATGGGGATGAGCAGTTGGCGCTGTTGGCGGGAGACGGAGATTTGCCGGGCGATGGAGATGTCTACTGCAGTTCTCAGGTGTTCTTCACCTTGCAGGTCTATCTTCGCTTGTTTGGGTGCTACTTTGGGGGTGTCGTCTTTGGAAATCGTTTGTTGTGGCGCGGTGACGTTGATGGATGCTATTGAGGCGCCGAACTCCTCGTTGGAGACTTCGGCTGGGCGAATGAATGTCCGTGGTGCGCTGGTGGTGGTGGTGGTAGTGACTCGTCTGCGACGGTCGATAGTGGCGGCTTGTATTCCGACTTTCTTCTGGGGTTGAGTGGTGCTGAACCCGGCTGAATTGGAGACGCTGGAGACGGAGGTTGAGATCGAGTGGTCGCCGGATCGCAACGATGATGAGCCGGCTGAGACGGATGTGACTAGGGAAGAGTTGACCATCTTCCAAGTTGGCTCCTCCAGCTTCGGTTTTGTGAACGACACGCGTATCGCTTTGTCATCATCATCGCTGTCAAGCTCAAGATGAAAGGTGTTTTGAGATTTGTCCAACGACTGCTTTCGTTGTCTCGAGTCGTCCTTTGCCGCATCAAGTGAAGAAACTGAGTTTAGCGACGGCACTGGATCTCTTTTCTTTCTGAACGAGGCAGCGAGCTTCGGCCGCGGAGGATTTGGCGTGGGATCAACAGGTATGTGTGGAGCCGGTCCTAATAGGCTAGCGTGCATCTCATTATCTTCCGCGATATGCGCAAACATCTGTCGCGATGGCGATAGAGCAGCTGGAGACGTATTCGAACGCTGTAGTGGAGATGGCTGGCGAACTGTAAGACGTGATGGTGTAGATGGAAAAAGGGAAAAGGCAGGGCTCTTCGCAGGTTGAGGCGAAGTCGCTCGTCTCGGCCTCAGCAGTTGCGCTCTGGCTTCCAGTTCTCGTTCCTATTAAACGGTATGAGTAACGATTGATGCAATGTATATAATAAGCGTCCGTACCTTTGCAGCAAGCTCTTCATTCGCCGTCTTGAGCCTGTCAAGCGTTGCTTGTCGCCTTGCGAGCAATGACGACGATGAAGGTGCGTTTGGAGAATTGCCCAAAACGCCTCCAAACATGACACTATACCGCTCCAAATGTGTGGTGGGTATGTCGACATTTAGAAGACCATTCTGTGATTGCTGTGCATCACCAGCTCCAGTACCACTTGCCTTGCGACCATTGTTGAGGACGAATTCAGGCGGTTCAGGCGCCCCAGGCGTTTTGGCCAAATCGGTCGCAATCTTCATCGGGGCAGTATTTGACCTCATCATATCCGGCTTTTTCTTTTCATCGTGATGTCCAGAACTAGTCGTGGTTCTCCCTCTCTGTTTTGGTCCCTTCTGCATAGGAGGCTCGACAAAGTTTCCACTGTCCGTTTCAATTGTTACTTGATGAAATGGCTCCTGCCGAACTTGGTAAAATGTCTGTGGCTCGCTATTCTTCCTCCCATTCGTGAAGAGCCCTCCGAGCAATTTCCACCTACTGCCCTTCACCCTCGTCGCCGCCACAGGAGGCGTAGCCCAACCATCCGAGGACATGTCTTGCTCGGTCAACATAACTCTAGCGCTCGAATCCTCCTGAGCTTGCCACCCACTCGGTGGGTGAGCTGGGCTACCCAGGGCCATTCCAATTGGAGCCTCGCTGTATTGTTCTTGACGCACGTTCATCATATATGTTGCGTCTGCGTCTGCGTCTGCATCTGTATCTGGAGCTATGGGCTCAGGAATTTCGGACCTCAGGTTTGGTGACTTGGGAAGAGGCGTTCGAGGTAGTGGTGATCTTTGTGGTAACGGAGATTCCTTTGGAAGTGGCGAGTATAGGTTGGGGGATTGCGCCGGCGATGGGAAATTGTAGTAAAGGTTATTTCCCGTTGTATGAGCGGTAAGTGGATTGAAGTGGAGGTCATCCTTCGTTTCTCTTCTCACGGAACTCTTTCGCATTGAAGACTTGATGGCTCCACCCGATGTACTGGGCCGTTCTGGAAGTCTATCCCGTCCTGGTTGACCACTGGAACCAAACTTGCGTGTTATATTTACATCACTGATCGACGGCCGGGGATCTGATACATTTGACGATTCACGGCCAGCAGCAATCCGAGAACTCTTCACCGACCTCGATGGGATGAATGTTTTACTCATCCTGAAAAGGACGTAGTTTTGGTTGGTGTATTGGTAGAGCTTGATGGCGATTGGCGGGTGGGCTGCGATGTGGGCGAGGTGCACACATTCGAACTGTGGTGAAACACTCGAGGACTGACGATTATGCCTACAACATAAGATGATAGAAAGAAAGGAGTGGACGGGATCACCTGGAAACCCTTTGTGTGTTCTGAAGAGCAGAAAGGCGCAAAGCCAAAGACGGTAGGTGAAGAAGACAAAAAGCAGCAAAGTGGAAAAGTTTGGAAATTGAAGGTGAAGAGGAGCCTTTATCTAGAAGGGATCCTCAGTCCTGGGACATGTGCCTGCAACCCGCATTGGGATTATGATTGGGGGTTGTTGAGGAAGTTTGAACATGATGAGATGACAATTTAACTAACAGCGGACCGGCCTGGATGACACGTAGGGGATAATTTATGATTATCTTTGCCCACTCGAGAGACACGCCGGGAATTACGACATGAGCTACCTTGACGAGATGCGAGGCCGCGTTCAAGGGGAAAAGGAGGGAAGTGTTGTCCAGCAAGCCAGAACGTTTGATGTATCAACATGGTGGATCCGCTTATCAAGTGCTCTACTAATCCCACCCAATCCTCAATAACAGGGTTCAAACCCAGGAGCTTGAGCACTTCAAAAGTGTTCGTAGGTGTGCTGTTAGGCTTACAGGTTCCAAAAAGGAGATAACATACCTCACTTCTTGTTACTGTAAATCCCTAGCGGTGACTCCTGCCTCGTGCGTGTCTTTCTTCCATCTGAAAGTTGTTGACCCAAAATGTGTAACATGGAAGTGAAGTTGCAGTACTGCTCGTCTCTTAGCCGAAAATTACCCCTGACGACGATCAAGTTGCTAACTCAAATTTAACTGTTAATTTTCCCAAATTGTGTAGTCCTCGTCCTCCTCATTATAGAAAGATCACATGGTATCTTCTGGTTTTGTTTGACTTGATAGGAAACGAGTGCAAGCTTGTGAACAAGAAAGACTACGTAACATAAACAGCTTCCAGGAGATATTGACAATAGAAGACCGCAGGAGTTCTTGCCATATATTCAGCTAGACGTCCGTTCTAGACTTCGCGAAGCTATTAGATCGTATATAAGAATATTGGTAGTTGGACGATCACGCCCATCATTTCCACCATATCATAACGGCTCGGTGTTGCCTGCAAGATCTGGGTAGATCTGTTCAAAGGGTCGTTGATATCGCTGATATCTAGTGCCGGTATATGCGCCCCATGTCATTCTGTTCACTGAGTGACTATCTCAATACTCATACTCGTAAGTATGGTGTTTGACGTTGCTCTCTGAAGGGAGATGGCCAAACAAGAGAGATAACGTGACTTAGTCAAAGAGATAGGTACACTGATGTAAAAGGAAAGGTAAATCGTAGTTGTATCCTAAATCCCCTCAGAGTGTAATAGAAGCCAGCAAATCCTCATAGGTCAGTCATTGCTATTGTTTGTTGTTGTCATCAAGTGAATTCACCTCGTTGCATCCATCTTGAATCTTCAAGAAAAGAAGCCCCACTATTCTCAGGCAATTCCAGGCTGTACCCCAAATCACCACCACAGCACATCACATCACAAACATACACCCATCTCACAAGTCCAACCACGTCCCACCCACCATCTCAACTTTAGTCACGCTTTCCAGCCAGCCTATCTCTTTGGCACCACACACACTCATAAATATCTCAAGATGTCGTGGCAAGGTACGCTGCCCATTCAACCCCTCTGTTGTTTTTTACCCCTCCGTATGTCAAACGAGCGCTGATTTTGTTGCCTGCATAGCATATGTTGACTCTAGGTATGTTCTCAAGACCGGCAGATGTGGACCAGAGATAGAGAGTGGTGCTGATGGGAACATAGCCTCATTGGCAGTGGTCACATAGATAAGGGAGCCATCTACAGCATAAAGGGAGACAGTGTTTGGGCTACCAGTGCTGGTTTCAACGTACGTCTTCAACACACCAAGCCACTCCAGAGAATGCTATGATTCTTGCCACAACAGTGCAGAGCGTATTCGTTGAGGAAAAGAGAAGTGCTGACGAAACGCTAGATCTCCGCCTCAGAAATGCAAGAGGTCGTCGCCGGGCTCAGTGGCAAGCTCGATAAGCTGTACGCTGAGGGCATACACATCGGAGGCGAGAAGTACGTGCTCAACAAGGCTGAGGACCGAAGTCTTTACGCTAGAAAGGTATGCTGCCCCCTTTCAGCCCAACGCTCTTCCCGCATCTACACCAGACGCACTACACCAGATCATGTTTATGTAGGATAAAACTAAGCAAGTATACAGGGCAGAGAAGGCGTCGCTATCGTCAAAACCACACAAGCCATCCTCATCGGCCACTACGGCGAGTCACAGATCGCAGGTAACGCCGCCACCACCGTCGAGTCGTTGGCCGACTATCTCATCAAGTCTGGCTACTAAACAGTGCTTATCTGGGAACGAAACAGTTGCGATGGGGAGAGAACTATCCGGGAATTAGAAAAGGGATGCATATTACTCTGGGGAAACACATGAAAAACTTCTTCTCTGTCGATATTGATATGGAGGGCTGAATACTAGAACAGTATCTTTCTTTGATGGAAGGGTCAGGGAGACGATTCATCTACGTTGGGTTCTGTCTGGTCTATGAAATGGATGGATGGATAGCCTTGCGCATGAGAGAAAGGAGGGCTTTGCATAGGTGGATGAATACACGACTTCTCTCACACTCATATCTGTATTTCGTTCTCAATCAGCTGGCGGTCTTATCTGCGTGTCTGCACTGTGAAACATGGTGTGTCTTGATTCGTTGGTTGCTGCTTTCAGCTGTGAGCACAGCCGGTAGTGTAGAGCAGCCACGGCTCAACCTCTTGCCACGCAGTATTCTAAGTATTCGTATATACCCAAACGCCATGCCATGCCCCCCGTACCCCCAGTTCCTTGGTCTAGTATACACTTTACATCTACATCTTCATCTCTCCCTTCACGCCCACACCATCCTCCCATTATCAACATCTCTTTTGTCATCCATTTATTTCCGTCGATATATATCCGCTCATATATCCATCCCCGTTCAAACAGGCAACTCACTCCTCCCCAACCCCATACGATCAACCAACACGCCAATCCACGGCCCAACGACCGGCACATTCCGCGCGAACCCAAAGATCGTGCCGAGGAAATCGCCAAACAGGATGAAGATGCCGTACAGCTCGACCAGGAAGCCGACGAAGGCCCAGCGCAGCAGAATGAGGGCGAGCCCGCTGAAAAAAGCGGCCGTGCCGCGCATTTTCTGGCGGCGCGCGAAGAAGGCAGCGGTTTTGGCGGGGCCAATAATGATTGTTAAACCAATGAGGAAGAGGATCTGTTTGCTTCGTTAGTGGGTAAGAGGTTTGGGGTTTTTATAGGTTGTGTAGTTGTGAGGCAGGAGAGGGGGGTGGAGCACGTACATTGCCCATTGCAAGCCTGGAGAGTTTAGTATATTTTACTGCCTTGCTTGACGGGGAGGGGTAACGTACATCGATCGGTCAAAGAACATGAGCACGCCTGCAATGAGGAAAAAACCACCTATCCAAAACTCAGCATGCGCCAGTCCTATTACATCTATCTACCCATATGAACAGACTCACCACCCGAACAGAAAACAACTCCTATCTCTAATCTCAAATGTCAGCTAATATCCTCACAAAACCATCCCATCTCAGTTGCGGGCACTCTGCTTGAAGTACAATCACAAGTAGGGCAGCTTGCTGGAACTGTAGCTGGAAGTGAAGAACAAAAACATACTTTGAGAATCAGACAACCACATCGTAGGCATATTGAACAATTGCACCCCTCAGATCTGTACTTTGCAAGAGAGTGTGTTGAGGCCAAATAGGCTGCGAATATTGCAATAAGGACGGGAGATGTGCAACTGGAACTTTTTTGAGACGGCCGAGGACGCGACGCGCTAAAGTAGAGTTAGAGTGGTCCCACTTTCAGCCCCGTTTATCTTTGCAAGTCCGAATTTTCTTTCGACTTCACTTCTTCATATCCTTTCCCTACGTGATGAAGTCTGCTGAACTCGAATGTTGGGTCTTTATGCCCTTCTATGTTATACCATCTAGCTATTAGCGCAGATAGGTAAGAAGCCGACTGAAATCCAAGAGGGTTATGCCTGGAAACTTGACACCATCCAGTCCGCTTAGACCCTCGTGCATCTCCTACGAAGCAAAAGAAAAAGACAGATATGCCATGGCGATCAGCAACCATCTGTTGCTGATGACTGTGACGCCGTCCCGTTGGCGTCTCGGTACCCCGTCATCCGGCAGAGAGCAAGATTTAGTGCCGGCGCGCTTCGGCGTGTCTGGTGTTTGGGATCGCTATTAAGCCGGAGCGTCTTCTTGAGCTGGTTCTTGAAAGGGAATCGGTGGGTGGAGGAGGTTTGACTTTGTCGGTCTGACATTTTTGGCTGTATGGCACCTGGGAATGACTGGGATGAGGAGAGGCTAGTTGATCGCAGGATGCAGGATGCAATACTTTGCCTATTCCAGTTTGCAATGAGTAGTTGTCTATATGCACATCCACACTGCGATGCAGCACTTCTCAGCCTCACTCTGTAAGCTTTTGGGCAGCTTTCTTTTGTCTGTTGTTTGCACTGAGTAGTGTCTGTTGCATTTCTACACTGCAGTGCGGCGTTTTACAAATTCACAATGGAAGTTTTGGAACAGCTCCACCAGTGGTTGACAGAATTGGTGCACCAGGGGTGACAGAATTGACAACACACCCCCTGACTACTAAGCAGAGTTCATCAAAATATATTCTATTACTACTACTAGCACTACAACTTCTCCCCTTTAATGGATGCACCACCAGTATGAACAAGTGATTTACATCATTTGGCATATCTGCGATACGCTCACGGACTTCTTCCATGGTGATTTGTGACAACTCGTCCTGAATAACCCCCTTCCGGTCATCTAATGTATGCCAAAGCCGCTTCCAGATTCTCTGCTTCAAAATACACCATATACCTCCAATTGGATTCAAATTTGGACATTGAGGAGGGTGATCAAGTGTTGTTATACATTTGTCTTCCTTGAGAAGTGTTGTAGGACCCTTTGGCTGTATCTTCTTGGTGTTTTGACTTTTACGACTATGGCCATGAGATCCATTGTTATCCTCTTGTGATATCCGGTCGAGAAGCTCCCCGAGCCATTAGAGTAGTCAGAGTGTTGTTGAAGACGAGTCTCTTGAATAGCTTTGATATAAGTTCGTAGGATCTTGTCATAGTAGTACTTTTGGGTCATGGAATTACCTTTTGGCTTAGAGATACGCTCATGGGGTAGAGGGGCTTCCCAGATACGTATTTGCTCTTGGTATTCCTCTTCTGTCTCGTACATTGTTGGTGATCTTTTTGGACGTTCTATAGACTCTTCTTTGTCGTGATAGAACTGTAGCTCTGAGCACTTGCCATACCAATTTACCCAACCTGCAATATGAAGCTTTACTCCACTTAAAAGGCCCTCTTTCCTGGATATTTTCAATATCGTAACGTGTGCCTTGCACTCGTACAATCCGACCTTGAGCTTGTGCAGAGGGATCGATAAGCGCTTCGTCTGTAAAGATATTGGCCCGAATGTCCTTGATTGACTTGTCTTCATAGCTTTTTCCATGTTCTACTCGTTTATTCTTGTTTGCTCTGGATATTACTTTCTCTACGTAAGCTTGCTTGTATTTCTGACCTCCATTCGTATGCTCCTTCAATGATCTTTGAATTGGACGGACGCTACGATCAATATCATGGAAAGAAGGTTGTGCATCGAGAGCTTGTTCGCGGACTGGTACTGCATAGGATTCACGAGCATTTGGCAAGCTGATTTGGAGACTTTGGAATTCCTTCCAAGTCTATTTCATAGCTTCCTCGTCCGTCGATAGGATGGCGATCCTAAAGAGAGTTCTTTGTTTCTTCCATGGCGCTGCTGTTAATAGAGAAGTTGCGTATTCGCTTGCGATGCCACGAAAGGACTTTGAGCCACCACTACGATCCAACGCGTCATAGAAACGAGTTTTCGTGATAGTAGAGTGTTCATGACGTCTCTGCGATCGATTTGGCGTACTGGGGTAGTAGCTTGAACGTGTTGAGAGGCTCATGGTTGATGATGAAGAAATAGGAGATCATTCATTTACCTCGGTATTTTCATCAGGGGGTACAGGAATGGATGCGCAAGAAGAGGGGTCGATATATACCTCGTCGGTAAATAAGATATACTGCCAAAAATCTTCGATTGTCTTGTCCTTGTGCGTGTGACCGTATGTAACCCTTATATTACGATTTTTTGCCAAAATAACCTTCCCCACGTATGCTTGTTTATATCTCCGACCTCCCTTGGTCTCGGCGCGTAATCGGTATTGTAATTGACTTGTTTTGATCGGGAGGTGGTGGTATTCTATCTGAGCTTCGTAGAGTTGGTCGCGTACGGGATTTCGTTTCGGCGACACAAGCTTTTGGTACGTCTCTTTTGAGATCCTAGACTTTCTCCCTAGGACTGTCGATAGAGGACGAGTTCGACAATTAGCAGAGCTTGCTAATTCACGTCTTTGGGCAAGCCACCGACGCGCTGTACTCTCGTGAATGTGGTGCTCTTTCGCAAGAGTAGGTAGAGGCTTAAAGGGGGATTTGTGATCGTAATCGTAGAAGAACGCGCTCCGATGTACTGTATTGTTTTCAGGGCCTCGAATAGGTCGATCGGAAGTCAATCGGCGAGCAGCTAAGCGCGTAATCGGGGCCATATTGGTGGCGTTGGTCGTAAAGGAGTAAGGGTAGGGAGGAGGTAGGAGTGGTTGTTTTGGTGATCTCGCTAAAAATCAGCCCGCGCATCATTTCCTGCACCCCCTGGTGGTTGGAAAAATTGAGTATTGATTTTTTGGTAGAGTTGGCCCGTGAACACAGAATTCTGACACCCCCTGTTATTGTCAATTCTGTCACCCCCTGGTGGTGCACCAGGGGTAGTCAGAATTCATTAGCCATTCATTAGTCATCGAAATCGCGAAAATCAAAATTCCAACTTTTGACCCTTTTACTAAAACACTT
>MU254295.1:0-17278 GCA_019669825.1 Calycina marina
GAGGTAGGAAAACCCTGAGAAGTTGCCGCCGGCTTGCACGAACGCTTCACTGTAGCCACCTTCCTCCTATGCTGACCACCGCCCGTGGTCGCCCCAGCACAATCCCATCTGCCACTGTGGCCGGAGCCGCGCGAGAGTTGTCGGGCCCTAAGGGTGTCGGAAATCGAGTGCGCAAGCCGTCCATCTGTCGTCCTACTTGCCACGCTGTTGACCTGAGCATGATGGGTTGGCAGCCGCAGGATTCGAACCTACTAGCACAAGCTGTTTTCCTCGACTTGGCCATGAGAAGAGTATATACAGCAGGTGCTCACCAGAGAGGCAGTGCCAGCTACCTCTCCAGCCGCCTTTATAAAATAGATGCCATTCGAATTCGCGTTTTTGTGTTTCGACTCCCCGGCGCAATGAGACTTGGCACATAGTGTGTGTGATGTGGATCACTTGGCAGAGCTAAGAATCCCCTCCGCTATAGCGAATTTGATATCGACCTAAAGATGTACTCCGTATTCAACACCAAACACATAAAATTCATACTTCGCATTTGTTTTGATCTTTTTGCTAGTATACATCTTGCATATGGTACAGAGTTGTAAGTAAGGAGAAGTCTCGATCTGTATTTTCCACAATAACAACTTGGCAGCTTCATCGAACATATCCTCCACCTCGAGTACGCACTTCGAGTACCAATCACCCAATATGGCTGCCCTCGCAGCAATGAAGACATCCCCCAAATTCGTCTTCTTCACCGACTTCGACGGCACAATCACCACCCGCGACTCCAATGATTTCATGACCGACAACCTAGGCTACGGCAAAGAGAAGCGCGTCGCTGGAAACCAAGATGTCCTCCATGGCCGCTCGTCTTTCCGAGACGCGTTCAGCGACATGATGGATTCGATCTCTCTGCCCTTCGACAAATGCATACAGACGTTGGTTGATAATATTGTGCTGGACCCATACTTCAAAGAGTTCTATGAGTGGTCGAGGGAGAACAATGTGCCGGTTGTGGTGTTAAGTGGTGGTATGACACCGGTCATCAAGGCATTGTTAGCGCATCTTGTAGGAGAGGGAGCGGAGCACATTCAGATTGTCAGTAATGATGTTGCGCCGAGAGAAGGAAAGAGCATCAACGAGGAGAGTGGATGGCAGATTGTGTTCCATGATGACAGGTATGCTTCTGTTGTAGGATGCGGATCGCAGGATAATGCTGATACTGGATAGTCACTTCGGACATGACAAATCTCTGGAAATCGCACCATACCACGCCCTCCCAGACAATGAGCGACCCGTCATGTTCTATGCTGGAGATGGAGTTTCGGATCTTTCAGCAGCCAAGGAGACCGATCTACTGTTCGCCAAGAAAGGACATGGTATGTGCCCATTCATGACTGGTGTTGAAGTACTAATAGATACAGATCTCGTCAACTACTGTGTTAGAGAAGACGTTCCCTTCACGCTCTTCAGCGACTGGTCGATAATTCTTGCCAAAGTCAAGCTTATCGTCGAGGGCAAGACCACGGTCCAAGAAGTCTCTGCTCAAGGAGTAGCAGATTTCAAGAAGGAGCAGAGTGCAGAGTCATGAATCACAAACGACGACTGTGGTGATTGTGACATGCTACAAAAGAAGATTCTAGAAAATAGAAGCTAGAGGTTAGATGCCATAGATAAATGCACATACAAAGAGTCCTCACTAGTCCAATGGCGGCTCGCAATTCGAGACAATTCCTGCCTGGGTTTTGCTAAATCTCGCCTGCACGAGCCACATGCCCTCCGATCGGAGCGCTTATTAATTCGTATGCGCTTGATATCGTCACCTGTGAATCTCACCATGATTATGATTTTTGAGGCTTGATGATCCTGAATGCCACCGCTCTCGCCATCGCTCTTACGCTCACGCTCACGCTTGCTCCCAATTTCGAGTCTTTTGACACTCCTGTGATTTGACCTCAACGCCGTTCTCGCTCGCTCTCGCCACTGCCTTCGCTCTCAATTTCGAGCTTCTGAGGCTTTTGATAATCCTGTAATTCGAGGCTCTCGCCGCCACGCTCGCTCTCGCTATCGCCAGCTATGTCGGAAGCAAATCCACAACCACATTTTATGAGGACCACCAGGCTATATTTGCTGTCCCTCAAGCCAACGCTCGTGATTGCGGATTTGCAATTGTGTAGAAGTCAATACGGCCTGATAAAGTGCATCCTATTCGTATTGTATGGACTTGTGATAAGACTGGTGAGTATAACAACAAAGGTAAAGAATCTTCTATTGACGTCTCACGTCAACGCCAAAATACAGCTCCTAAGAAGACTGAATGCATATATCAATCTGTTAGTACAAAGGTGTAACGACCTGGACCACGTGACCAGCGACCTTAGGCTCCGTGATTAATGTCACAGTAGAACCCTGGTAAAAGCATTCTGTAAATACTACTGGTCGTTTACCTACAGGAGGAAGCGAGCCAGAGATTTTCGGAGTGGCTAAAATCACGTGACTGATAGACGTGCTGGCCAGCTAGCACAGGAAACTCCCTTAGTATATAGTCTTTGTAGTTTCCTTAGAAAGGATCTTCGGGCTTAAATTGCCATAGCTTTGTTTACCTTACAGTTCGCAACGCTTGTAACGGAATCACTTCCACGTTATTCACTTCGACTGAAACTTGCTTCTTCGTTCCTATACCAACCCGACGTAACTTAGTCCCTTGGGGATAAACTCAGCTAAGCATTACCTTCCCGGAAGCTCTCACACTTAGCAGAGAGTTGAAAACGTTACGAAAGGATCCTATTTGAGCCAATTGGACTGTACAAATAGTATACGAATGCCACAACCACGGGCCTTCATTTGCCTCTGTACAACCAGCTCACCAAATTGCCTCTGTTACTCCTGAGATCATTGATCTAATATTGCCGTGGCGAGAACTGGCCAAAAAACACAAGCTATTCTCTCACAACTAAGAGAAACACGCCCAGAGGTGTTTTTAAAGCCAAAGGTTATATCCTATATTCTCCAAACAGGCCGTATTAAGCAACTTGATGGGAAATCTCCACTGTATTGGCCCTAAGGTGTGTGTAAAGAGTTTTAGACTGCACCTTAGAGAAGGGCTTTAAGCCACAACGATCCTCTGAAGATGATCACCTTACCCGACTATTCTTCCTCCACCCGTCTAGCTTTGCAATGTTTCGGCAGAATCCTGATTACCTACTACTCGATTGTAAGAGTAGGGTGGCAACAACCACGGCCCACTTAAACGAGACGCCTCAACGCGTTGATTTTCCACCTCCTCTTTTCACTTCTCATTATTGTAACAACTATCGATCCTTTTGCTTCAAAATTCGCAATGAAAGACAACCTTATCTTTAGTTCTCCTCCTAAAAAGAGCAGGGAAAATGGCGTACCTCGATTCGTATGACTATCCACAGCTTGCAAAGGCAAGGAAAATCGCAGCGTGAGATCGTCTCAGATACCTCTATCCCACGACGCACAGTTCGCCGCATTTTACACTAGGAATCAAACCATCGATTGCGCAGAAGGAAAGCCCCGAAGCCTCATTTGATGTCTATTAGAGAGACGCCCCGCTGTATTTGCTACATTTCAAGAGACTAGTCGACGCGTCGCTTTTGTGAGAGGCCAAACCTCGATAACTCAACGGTAAGGTTTCAGTATTGAACTATGAACATAAGAAGTACATGAGGGGCAAGTACAGGCGCAAACTCTTACTTCTTATATAGACGTGTCGTAGAATCATATAGATATAGCAAAGAAACAAAGAGAAAAACATAGAAGCTTTGTAAGCAAGGGCACGTGATTAGCCCGAGACTCAACATGGGTTCTAACCCTTACGGTTATACGAAAGACTAGCAAGCCTTCGTACGAGGAAATGGGAGCCTGGAGACCAATAGATTTTCTAAACATGATAGGCAAGATCATCGACGCTTTTACAGTCTCGAAGCTCTTACAGCCAAGAGAATCCAGGACTTAGCAGAATAACACGGGATCTTCCCGGAGACTCAGATGGGGCTCGTACGCAGAGGTCTACTGAGACAGCGCTCGAACTACTCACTACACAGATCAACACGGTTCGGAAATCGCCAAAACATTTAGCGACCCTGTTCCCGCTTGACTTTATGACCGCCTTTGATGTAGTACATCCAGTGCGGCTCTTAGATATACTCCGGAAGAAAAGCCTCTCAAAGTGGATTATTCGATGGATAAGATCGTTTATATCTAACCGAACCACAACTTTGGCCTTACAGGGCACGGAGACCGAAGCTTTCTATTGTTTTTACGGAGTCCCGCAGAGATCAACGATCTCTTCAGTCTTCTTTCTGTTCTACGCGGAGCTACTAGAAATATGTAACATGCCAAGGCGAAAGGCTCTCGGCGGGAGGGTTTGCAGATGACACGCATATCATTTCCTATAGAACGTCGACGGAGTCCAATTGCAGAAACATCAAAAAGGTCCATGAGAAGTGCCTTCGGTGGGCAAAGCGTAATGGAATGGGCTTTACCCTTCAGAAATACGAGCTCACTCACTTTACTAGGGCTCGTACGAAATTCAATCTGCAGACGATTGCTAAATTTCAAGTGATTCTGTTGAAGGCTGCAAGTATGTGCAACTTGGTAAAAAATACAGCTTTCGGATGTTGAGTGAGCAACTTGTCGATCCTGGGGTTGGTTATGGATCGTTCTTGGTAAGAAAATTGAGTTTGTGGTAGTCTACACAGAAGCCTAGGCTGCCGTTGGCTTTCTTGACGAAGAGTACCGGTGACTTGAATCCAGCTTGATCGAAGCTTTACCTCAGACTGGCGATAAAGAGGTGAAAAGTGAGCAGGTAGCGGCTTCATAAAATTGATTTTGTGATCGTATTTGCAGTGGAGAGGCAGCGTGTCACTCTCGATCTCTGAGAATGCTCTTGTCAAAAAGTTGTATTGCCGAGGGAGATTTTCACGAATATACCTGGCGTTGTCAGATTCGTCCAAGGGTTCAGTTTTATCCCGCAAGGTGCAATCAATCTCGTAAATACAAGCGATGGAGAAGTGTCGTTCACCTTCTTCATGTTGAAGTGCATAGCATTGGCTCCAATCATGAAGATGCCAAAGGTACAAACGTGTAAGGGTTGGGACGCATATGGGTGCTCGGGCCAAGGCGCTCGCTCTGCACTGACTCCAGACCTTGTGGGCCAGACTGGCATTGTCCAGAACCTCATATTCCATTCATTCTATGCTTTTCCTTGTATTTGTTAGACGACTGCTTCTCTTGAAGATTCGGTGGATATTATACATGTAGATAAATAAGGAGTGAATCTGCCTTATGCTGATTCCCTATGCACTTCTTAATTGAATTTCAGAACCCATAACCTTTTGAGCTATTCGAGGTTTGGCCTCTCACAAAACGTTTGGAAAACAGCTTGGGGCACTTTGCAAGGGAACTTGATAGGAGGTTCCTGGCATCTTCGGCAAGTGGTAGGAATCGCAGGGTGTCGAAGTTTCTCTGTAGCAGGAACTTCTGCCTCTTCAAGAAGCGGTTGTTGTTTGGCATCCAGGACCAGTGTGTTCAAAGTTGGTAGAAGTTTTCGTATCTCGTTTTCTATAGCTTGACCCCTTCCTGTCGCGTCTGACTGTTGCGTCTGACTAGTGAAAAGCTGTAGTTCTTTGCGGGTAGTGGTGGTCAAAGGGAATGACAATGCCTGACGTAGGACTGAGTTAGAGGATGTTCTGGAGGACAAACGAACTTAGACTTAGCACAGTCCAGGAGGGAGAAATTCTCATCCGTTTGTTCGCAAAGACGTCCTAAGAGCGAAGCTCTACAATCAAAAAGGGGCAGTTCTATATTCGTCCTCCATCCACCGTGAATTGCATCCGAATATAGTGTGTGATTCTGGCTTGGTGAGATTCCTAGATTCCTTTGACGTCAATAGGCTTGGGTAGTGGTTGTGACAGTATGCCAAGCGCCTTGGACGCGCTTTGGACTACTTGAGGGCTTACAAAAATATTACGAACTCGGGATAGAGCGGCCGGGGCGAGTTCCGACCCTCGCAGGACTCGACTGTACCAAGCGGTATTGCACTATTGGAAGGTAGCGGAGTGGCTGGTGAGTCATTTCTGCAAATATCAAGTGCACAAGCTGCAAAACGCAAAGCGGTAAGCTGAGCAAGAGATTACCATTGATTGCGTCGTGGAAACAGGGTAATGTGCTGGATACGACCGATACGAATGCGAGAGTAGTCCAGCACATATTCGCATAGCACCATCAGCCTCGATTTGACCAAGACGGTAATGACTTTGGATACCAATCCTTTCGTCGCGACAGCGACCACAGATCCCTCGAATTCAGGTTATGCTACACGCTCCACACCTTCGAATACAGGCAGGTAGTGTCTCGTCGAGAGTATCGGATGATGGCAGCTCAGGAGCTACGGAAGTCTAGTCAGGTTCGTCAAGCCCGGTTGTCACCTTCGACAAGGATCACGGCATCGTCATGGGCAACACCGTGGTTCTACTTTTCCCGATCAGAGCCATGCTCATACGTCTTGGCTTTCTGTAGTATGTCCACAGTGTCTTTCAGCTCTTCTCGCTTGCCTGCACTAATAGCTGGGTTTGGCCTTGTTGTTCAACTTGCCAACACCACTGACCAGGTATGTTTCTCTATATGCCTTAAAGTATGTAGATTATCTTTGCTCACATGACACACAGCTCTACAAGTCCAACGGCTACACCCACACCCTTTCTGGCATGGTGTTTTTCGTGTTCTTCCTCGTCCAGCCACTTTGCGGAAGCACTGACCATCATCTGGCGTACAAGAAGTATTCTTCTCCCACGCTGTCCTGGCACATACATTGGGATGGGCCACATCGTCATGCTTCTCGATATCATCAACGGCGGTCTCGGCCTCAAGCTTGCCGCCAATTCCAGCGGTGAAATGATAAAGTATGCGGTCATCGCAGGTGTTGTAGCTGTGGCGTGAGTCGCGGTGGTGGTAGTGAAGAGAGTGGACAGTGTATACGACACCTGGTTTCAAGGGACTTGGCGGAAGAAAGACGGAGAAGCGAGCCAGCATAACAGATTAGCTGTGTTGTTTCGTGCTGAGTATTTACTCGACCTTAGCCTTGTGGCGTTTTGTTATTGGTACAGCGAAACAAACATTTCGAGCAAACGCACAGCGAGCTTTGGGGGCGCTAAGTCTAAAATTTGTAAGTACATTCGTAGAGTAGAGTAGGTATCATCCTTCGCACAAACTCCACTTCCATATGTATCCCAAATACGCCAATCCCTGAATTTCCAGATACCATGCTTGTATTACACCCACCCAGTACAATCTAGAACTCTCCTCCGCCATTTCCACTTGGTCCTAGAGCATTCGCGCTCCATACGCCAACTAATCCCCACATACCAACCCTCCATCCACGCCATAGCCCTTCAATCCCCTGTCCTCGTCTCTCGACCGGGTTTCCCCTCTTCGGGATCTTCGATACGGGTTCTTGACTGGCGCCTTCTTCCCTCGCAATACTCCACATCGTGCCCACGACGCCCTTATAAGGTCCGATCTTGACCATGGTTTGGAAATCGCCGACCTCGTGTCTGTATGGCGCGGTGGCTAGCACAGCCATTTGTCCTCTCCTCAAAACCGTTTCGAGAGGGAGTTTGATGAAGAGTTCAATCGTGCGGGAGAAGAGGCGGGCGACGGAGTAAGTGCTGGGTGTGAGAACGGGATCAATGTTGAGATTTGAGCGGAGGATGAGAGGTGTGGAGTGCGAGATTGTGGGTGTGATGAGGGAGTGGAGAATGGTGGGTAGAATGAGACTGATTGGACATAAATAGGAAGGTAGAATGCGAATGTTCTGTGTGAGTGAGCGACGAGGATTGGAAACGGGTGTGAGCATGAGTCTGCAGTAATTAGCATAGGTGTAAAATTTGCGAGGATCGAAACTGACTTGGTGCGAACAAGATCCAGAGGCGAGAGGAGCAGGCCTGTAACGACTGCAGCTGAGACTGCAACCCCCAGCGACACCCAAGGATACGAAGTATCTATTGTATCTGCCGCTCCTCCCAAACTACTTATGACTCCAGGATCTGGGATGTTAACCAAAGCAGCTATCAAACTGCGAGACCAGTTCTCTACTGTCTTTGCCAGCAGGATATAGACGAATGTTGAGTTTGTGCCTTTCCAGACTCCCCAAGCTCCTTCTTTCGCCCATTCTTGTGAGATAACTTCCATCAATGCATCGGGGCGTTTCAAGACGAGCTGATGGCCTGGAAGCTCCGGTGATTTGGATATCTCTGGTGAGGAATATTTGTCGCTATTCCGCCGTATTGATCTGGAGGAGAATGAATGTGAAGTTGGCGCAGGAGGGGTAAAGTATGTGATCTCGTCCTCGGAGTCATCTGAAGGATACTATGCCCATATGTTAGCGTTGACTTCTACTACCACCTGAAGCTCTCTCACATCGTCGTATGCTCCCCTATGCTGCGGAATCTGTTCTCTCCTTCCACCTCCCTGTGTCGAGCCTTTCCCATCTTCTCTTGCCTGACTTCTAACTTGCAATATGGTCTTCGCGAGATCAAACGGCTGTCCCATCAATGTACTCGTATATTTGTAAAACCAGTCGTTCAGCGTTTCTTGTATCGAATCTAGCGACGACGGGGAGTCATTGTATAGGTAGTCACTGTAATCAATCTCTGAGAACATATCGCGTGCCGACGACGCGTAGGATGCTGCGCTGCCATTCTTGGGTCCCAGTCCGGCGCTTATGCCAGAGCGTGATATATTGGTATCTTGCTGTATGCCTATGGATGGAGGTTTGTAATATGGCCTTAGGGGATTCGAAGCTTCTGGAGATGCCATTGCGAAGAAATACTAGGCGGTATTGGTATTGGAGATTTTGGCGACGACGTTATGGTGGGAGGCTGGAGTAATTCTTGTTTATTCATGCATTTCACTCTGAGCTGAGCTGCATATCTTGGCAATGATCCATAAAGTTTTTTTGGATAGAATTGGCTTCAAAGGTCATTCCAACGTCAACATAGCACCCTACCCCACATACTAGCTTTAGGTGACAGCACTGAGATTTGGTCACTCCCCACGAAGTCGGCCATCCTGAGCCTGTAAGCAATTCACCCATCTCCCAACGAGAGCAGTCCGTATAACAGAAGCACGAACATACGATGTCTGTGCACATGGGCAAGGCCATACCAATTCTGAGAAGACGAGGTGCACAATTTTTGCAAAAGTCACTGGGTATATCACAGAGAAGAGCGGCATCTCATGCGACCATACCTTCCAGCCAGCTCTACTGCCCTTTCACTCCTCCGGGAAAGAACAACACCGGATGGACATGCGCTCAGAGACAGTTGACAAGATCGTCTGCTGCGAGGAGAACATTCTCGGCGACCGTAGCTGTGGCACATGGAGACTGGCATCCGCCCAAGGCGGGTGAAGAGTGAGCTGATCCATACGGATGTAACGGACCACTAGCTAATGGGCTCAGATTGTATGTGACGTTCATTGATAAGGACGGGGTAGAAGTGAAGATTGCAGTATCGAAAGGAGACAACTTGATGGATGTCGCTCAAGCAAACGATGTCGAGATGGAAGGTGAGAGAAACATCAGACCTTCGTTTGAAGACCAGTGCTAACTTTTACTAGGAGCCTGCGGAGGGTCTTGCGCATGCTCAACATGCCATGTTATCGTAGAAGATGAGGATATGTTCGACAAAATGAACGAGCCGGATGATAACGAAAACGACATGCTTGATCTTGCGTTTGGCTTGACCGAGACCTCGAGGTTGGGCTGTCAGATAATCATGGACGAGAGTTTGGATGGATTGAGACTGAAACTACCATCCATGACACGGAACCTGCAAGCCAGCGACTTCAGCAAAAAATCAGGGACAGGGTCGTGAGGGCACATGAAATATTGCACACGACTGGGAAATGATGCATAAGATATGGTGAAGCTTGAAGACATGAAACCTTGGATATTGCAATAGATCCACTAGGTATCGTTGGTATCGTGTACATATAATACCAAACCTATTGCCAACGAGCAATTTGGTGCTGGATGTAATATAACGCCACACTCACCACAAACGCCTCGCTATGCAGTCAAATGACTTTCCCTTCCACGCTCATGCCTCTTCAATGCCACCAGCGTTCGTCAAGCCACTTCCGCCGCCAGCAATGAGTTCCAAGAAACCCTGCTTGCTCATCTCATTAACCTTCTCCTCTCTTCTCCCATGTCCAACGAGTCCCTTAGTCCTAATTTCTTTGGAAGCTTTTTCACCCTTGACCTGCGCAGCCCTCACGGCACTAAATAGCTTGATAACACCCCTCTGCGCCGTCTTCTTCAGTCTCCTCTCCAGCTCCAACGTCTCGTGGACAGCAGCAACGCCTTCCAACGCCACGGTCACAGAATCAAACACTGTACTCGCGCCCAACACATCCTTCACACGTCCCTTATCCAGCGCAGCCTTCTTCTCTTCACGCAGCTTATTCTTCGCCTTCTTCTCCAGTGCCAGATCGGTCATCTCCTTGCTCGCCTCTATGGCTGTGACACTCCTCGCCAACACTGGGTCGCTTCTCTTCGACGTAGCAAGCTTCGAACCCAAGATCTTGGTCATAGACAGCGCGAATGCTTCGGGATCGTTGCGTTTTCGTTTCCGTATCAGGTTTGGGTTCGATTCTGTATCTGAGCCGTCATCTGAGTTGGAGTCGGACTCAGAATCTGAGTTTGAAGCATCCGTGATTTCTAATTCATCGTCGCCGCCTGCGGGGACAACTGGCTCATCAGCCGCGCAAAAGCCGGCGTTATTCGACTCTTCCCCATCGTCAGATTCTTGCAGGTTGACTGGCTTGAAGTCTGTAGCTGTATTTTCTGCTTCGGATTCAGACGTGGAGTCGTTGTCGTAGTCGGTCTGTCTTTTAAAGCTCTTCTTGGTTTTTTTGGGTTTCCCTTTCATATCATCTCCCGCCTTGCGCTTCTTTGAATATTGTCCTGCCATCGTGTCTGATTGAATGTCTTTTTTTATTGCTGAAAGTGCTCGGAAAATATCTAAGTAAGCCAAGCTGTGAAACTGTAATAAGTATCTTATCCGGGAAAACATTTCAGCGAGACCCCGCTAAAACCCTCCCCGCAGGCAAGTTGTACATGTTGGAAGCCAGAAAACACCAAGACAAATCTCGGAAACACCATTAACTAATTTACACAGCCATGGTTCTTCAGGATCTTGGACGGCGTATCAATGCCGCCGTTAGCGATCTGACAAGGTCTGCCAACCTCGATGAAAAGGTCTGGCATCATACCAGGAAACAGATGCACGGAAAGAAACTGACAAATTGCAATACAGGCATTCAACGGCATGATCAAGGAAATCTGTTCGGCTCTCCTCGAAGCAGATGTAAACGTCCGCCTGGTCAGTAACCTCCAAAAATCCATCAAAGCATCCGTCAACTTCAAGGAGCTCGCACCAGCCGTGAACAAGAAACGCCTCATCCAGAAAGTCGTGTACGATGAGCTGGTCAAACTGGTCGATCCTCACGCTGAGCCCTTCAAGCCGAAGAAGGGGAAGTCAAATGTCATCATGTTTGTTGGTTTACAGGGAGCTGGAAAGACGACGACATGTACGAAGTTGGCCCGGCATTATCAGTCGAGAGGATTCAAAGCATGTCTAGTATGCGCCGATACTTTCCGAGCCGGAGCATTCGATCAGCTGAAGCAGAATGCGACGAAAGCTAAAATCCCATACTATGGTTCCCTCACTCAGACAGATCCTGCCGTCGTCGCTCGCGAAGGTGTTGAGAAGTTCAAAAAGGAGAAGTTCGAGATCATAATTGTAGATACTAGTGGAAGGCATCGGCAGGAAGATGCACTTTTTCAGGAGATGGTGGACATCCAGACCGCGGTGAAGCCTGATCAGACGATCATGGTGCTGGATGCTAGTATCGGGCAGCAGGCTGAAGCTCAAAGCAAAGCGTTCAAAGAGACGGCGGATTTCGGTGCGATCATTATCACGAAGACGGATGGCCATGCTAGTGGTGGGGGAGCGGTCTCTGCAGTCGCAGCGACGCATACGCCGATTGTGTTTATCGGTACTGGAGAACACATGCTTGACTTGGAACGCTTTGCGCCGCAGCAGTTTGTCTCGAAGCTCTTGGGTATGGGTGATATGCAAGGGCTGGTCGAGCATGTGCAGTCACTTAAACTGGATCAGAAGGACACAATGAAGCACATCGCTGAGGGCATATTTACATTGCGAGATTTCAGAGATCAAATCTCCAATGTCATGAAAATGGGACCTTTATCTAAGATGGCTGGCATGATACCTGGTATGAGCGGCATGATGCAAGGTATGGATGATGACGAAGGCTCAGCGAAACTAAAACGCATGATTTACATCTACGATTCTATGACGCCCAAGGAACTGGACAGCGACGGCAAGATTCTCATTGAGCAGCCTTCACGTATGACACGGATAGCGCACGGCTCGGGGACCATGGTGCGAGAAGTTGAAGATCTTCTCAGCCAGCACAAGTCCATGCAAGATATGGCTAAGAAGATGGGGGGTAATATGAAGAACATACAGCGAGCACAAGGCGCCATGGGAGGTGGTAACAAACAGCAACAAATGGCAGCCATGCAGAAACGCATGGCAAGCATGGGTGGAGCTGGCGGAGCTGGAGGAGGTGGAATGTCAGACATGGCAAGTTTAATGAAGATGTTCGGTGGAAGTGCTGGTGGTGGACCGGGAGCAGGCGGAATGGATATGGGTGCCATGATGCAGCAAATGCAGGGTATGATGGGCGGAATGGGAGGTGGTGGTGGGATGCCCGGCGCTGGAGCAGGTCGAGGAAGGAGGTGATCATTTTGGAGAACGGAATTGTATATAGCGCGGCGTCCGGATGGCGGATGGGGGACTTGAGATATAGAATGGCTAATCATATCCAAAATACCCTGTTGCTACAGCATAAGTATGCTCGACTATTCATTTACTGTCTGTCATCAAAAATGGGTTTGTATCACCTGGTCAAATACAAGTGGATATCCGTTGCCCATAATTTAGCGTTTTTCCAACATTCCGCGGCAGTGTATGTTTCTGCAGCAGGTTGTGGCAATTTGGCCGGAAGCTGATGTCCTGTGATATAACCCGCGGAAGCTAGTGCATCAAACAGCGGACTTGCACGCAAAACAATCTATGCGAATTTGCTCTTTTCCGGTAAATAGTGCTGGTTTAAGAATCGCTTCCAGGCTACTTATGACTCCTTCACGGTAGCTTGGTCTTGGCAGACAGACCGAGCGTGCTCCTTTGGTTTCAATATCATGGATGGAGAACTTCGTAGACTTCGGTGTATTCTTCGCTCATCTCTGGATATCATTGGCAGGCTTGTATAGGGTAAAGTGGATGTGATATCCCTTGCCAATCCCAACTTGGCATCAGAGTCGACTTCCCGAAATTTTGGTAGTCGAAAGTGCATGTTAAGTCGAAAGACAGACTGCTGACCACATCCGTGAAATGTGCTTGAAGTGCTCTCCACTAGAAGACCTCTATTGCTTTAAAGGAATTTCGGATGAGACTTACCCCACCCAACCAAAAGAGAAAAATGCATCGTCCTGGAACGTTGGGAAAGTCAGTTTAGAACAAAATTAATGTATTATATTAGTTGGAATTGAACGTTCATTTCTTTCTTCCATTCGACATCTCAAAATTACACCTCCAGGATATATCTCAGACCAACCCCCATCCCACTACTCATATAAAAGGTAACGATATAAAACTTCCTGCCATAATGAAATGAAGTCGGAAACTACAACCCCTTTAAACAAAATAAAACTCGGACATCTATAACCATGAAGATCTACGCTTCAGCGATTCTTATTGCGTCATTTGCTATTCTCACCAATGCAGCTCCTCATCACCGCATTACTTTCACTAATAACCACAATTCAACCATTTATCCTCGCAATGCCACCATTGCCGATGGTGCCTACGATCCCACTTCCAGTTGTCCGGACCCCAACCCTCGATGTGCATTCACCAAGATGCCCACGTGCACACATGAGTGCGGCGGTGAAAGCAACTGGCCCATGCAAGGAAAATGTCATGGCGATAATGTACACTGCCTCTGTGGCCTCACAGCTCCCATCGACTTTGGCACCGCTTGTATATACCGGTCTAGCTGTGCTCCTGAAGACAAGGAGGTAGCCAGGAGGGTCATGGGTACAATGTGTCGCTGGCAACGTGAGCTTGATGATAGGGCTTCTGCCGGCAGATTAGATGTAGAGGACGCTAAAAAGAAAGCGGAATCTGAGAAGGGAGCCAAGGAGACAGCCGAGAAAGCAGCTAAGTATGAGGATAATGAGGAAACCATGAACAAATTGGAAGAGGAGAAGAGGAGATTGGAAGAGGAAGCCAGCAAACAAGCCGAAGAGATGAAAAGAGAGCACGACAAGGCCATAGCTATTCTCGAAGATGAGAAAAACAAACTCGAAGGACATAAAAAAAAGGACCAAAAAGATGCTCGAAAAACAGCAGAGGACTTAAAGAAGCAATACGACAAGATGGAAGCCGAGAAGAAGAAAGCCGAAGACCAATTTCGAAAGTCCACCGAGGACGCCAAGAAGGGCGCAGAACTCTCGGCACAAAAGATTTTTCTGGACCACAGAGAAGAGTTCAGAGTGAGCATGCTCAAAGCTGAACAGATTCTCACTCATGTCATCGAGAAGAGCGGACGGGGATGGTGGTCGTATAATCGCGAGTTCGAAATCATGCGAGAGAACATGCACATTCATGACCAAGCTAAGATAGCCGCCGTACTGGCAGCTTTCGAAGAGTACAGCGATTTACTCAAGCTCATTCGTAGAATCATGAAGAACCATGATCAGAAAGAGGAGGCGCGGAGGATTTCCGCAGTAAAGATGGCGATGAAAAAGATCTATGATAGCGGCGACTATGAGAAGACATGTCGGCTGGAGAAGGCTTTCGTCAGTGCATGGTTCGTGTTGGGCAGTCTGAGCGAGATTAACATCTTGCAAATCGATGGGTGGACGCTGCCGATGGATAAGTGGGAGGAATACTGGCGTCTCGCAGAGGGCAATGCATGGTCGGCTCCACGGGGGTTCATTGTTAATATCATGCAGAATCTTGTGGATTGATAGACGAGGTCAATCATGTTATCCTAGAAGGTCTGGTATAATACTGCTCAGAGCTCTGGATAACATCGTGGTGTCAAAGGTTACGGATGCTTGAGATTGTATTGTGATGGGGAAAGAGTCATGTGATAGAGCGTCTTAGCGAGCTGTAGTAAGGGAGCTAAGCCTCTTTCGGAACGATTCTGTAAATATCTCGAGAGCTTTTGCTTTGCAACTCTTACCTCTGGCGGCTGGAGAGGTAGCTGGCACCTGCTGTATATAGGCCAGAGTCGAGGAAAACAGCTTGTGCTAGTAGGTTCGAATCCTGCGGCTGCCAACCCATCATGCTCAGGTCAACAGCGTGGCTAGTAGGACGACAGATGAACGGCTTGCGCACTCGACTTCCGACCCCCTTAAGGCTCGACAACTCTCGCGCGGCTCCGGTCACAGTGGCAGATGGTATTGTGCTGGGGGCGACCACGGGCGGTGGTCAGCATAGGAGGAAGGTGGCTACAGTGAAGCGTTCGTTCAAGCCGGCGGCAACTTCTCAAGGTTTTCCTACCTCAACACAGCCTCGATCGGATCACCCAGATCTCAGATGCAGTAATTGCTTACCAAGCTTCTATATTTTTCTCTCTGTTTCTTTGCTATATCTAGAGGATTCTACGACACTCCTTCTCGTCTATATAAGAAGCAAGAGTTCGCGCCTATACTTGCTCCTCATGAAGTTCTTATGTTCATAGTTTAATACTGAAACCTTACCTTTGAGTTATCGAGGTTTGGCCTCTCACACGAAGCCTCCAGGAACAGTTCCAAAGGTATCCGAAGAACAAATTCAACAAAAAATCGAGTAGTTTACTGGCCACTTTGATCGCCGAAGCTTCTCTTTAAGTGAAATTCGGAAGAAATTCTCTCTTAATTGCTGCGATCCGACTATTTTAAGTGCTTTTGAACGGGCCGGATACCATTACCATGTCCCCGATTGTAAGCCCTTTATTTCAAAGGCTAATAAGCTAAAGCGATGGACATTTCCTATCGAGAACTACGATCGACCAAGGGAATTTTGCAAAAGGGCAAGGTTTACCGATGAAACGATTATTCGAACAGATCTCCTTCGTCGACAAAAACTCCTTCGAAAACGCGGCGAATGTGAGAGGCCAAACCTCGATAACTCAAAGGTAAGGTTTCAATATTAAACTATGAACATACTTCGTACAGGGCCAAAATAACTGCCCCTTGGCACCCATGCACGACTCTCGAACATTCCACCTTTTACGTCATTATAGCCAATGAGTATTTGATGCTCGGAGTGCTGCTTTTCTACCTATTTTAGACCACCTGGTCATTATGGAGGCACATTATACGATACCTACACCAAAAACACCCCAAAACCAGTGCTCTCGAGACGACCGATTCTGAGTCCAAACACTCTATTTCGACGCTGGATTTACGATAGCTCAGATCGCCTTACAACTGAATCTTACTAGAGGCAAAGTCCAATACGCTCTTGCCCACCGATTAACCCCTCAGCGAAGCGCACGCGGGCGTAAGCCCTTCTTAGATACTCCTCAACGAGAACGACTTATTGAGTGGGTTACTGCCTCTCAAGCGAATCGTCGAACGAAATGGATCGATATTCCACCCCTTCTTGGCTGGGATTGCGGGGAGAAGGTTATCCGAGCAGCCTTTGCAAAGAAAAGGCTCTTATAGCGGAATTATCATACCCCTCGTACAACAGATTCTTAATGAACAGCGAGCTCCTCTTTCAACAAGATAACGCGAGTGGGCACGTTTCGAAGTTCACTCTCTGTATTTGAAGCTATTGGAATCTCCTCAATCTTCTGGCCTGCCCTCTCACCCGATGTAAGCCTATTGTTGGGAATACTGTATCATAACAATGTGCTTGCGGAATCATGCTGAGTCAGCACCTAGTATATCAGGGAGATTGACTCCCTGATACCTCTTCTAGGTGGCTGGAGAGGTAGCTGGCACTGCATCTCTGGTGAGCACCTGCTGTGTATACTCTTCTCATGGCCAGAGTCGAGGAAGACAGCCTCTGCTGGTAGGTTCAAATCCTGCGGCTGCCACCCCATCATGCTCAAGATAACAGCGTGGCTAGTAGGACGATGGATTTGCGAGTAGCGACAGCAACCTCGAAAGCGACTG
>MU254296.1:0-17195 GCA_019669825.1 Calycina marina
TCCTCTTCTGGTTCTTCTCTATCTTCTTCCTCTATTGTGGCCTCGGGCTCCTTCTCAGTTCTCTCTAGCACCGATTCGGTCGCCGGTTCAGTCGCCGGTTCAGTCGCTGGTCGGGGCTGGTTCGGCTTCCCTGCGGTGGGCGCGACCGGGGCTAGTGAGACCTGCTTCGATGGTTTTTCGTAGGACCTGGGCCTGTCTCTAAAGGCCCGGTCGGCTGCTCTTCTGTGCTCCATGGCAACTGGGCACACCTCGATTCAGACATAGAGCAATGTCGTTCATCTGAATTGTCGCGCTATCACGTGAAAGCTGTGCTGTTAAATATCTTCTCCTGGTAATGGGAATATGATCGTTTCCTCAACTATCTATGAATAGCTCCAACAAGAGATGGATCATATACCAAGTGCAACGCAGAGATCATGAAGCCATGATGGGCAAAGTCTGAGGGCGAAATGTATCGTTGTATTGAGGATGCACAAATGTAACACTAACGCCAAAGAAACCGGATGATACCAAATCTGGGGAAGCAATGGTTACCGTATCAGACATGACCCCGTGGAAGCTTATATTGCGGTATTACGTGCTCCACAGTCCAGCGAAGAATCTTGTTGAGTAGGTCTGCCTTGAGTATCGTTTGGGCATACTTACACTGCGATAGGATTGCATGTATCTAGGCATATCAGAGCCATAACGGCTGCCATGTTTTCTAGAAAGCTTGGTAGTATACCTTATGATCCTTTTTTAGTTGGAGTCTGATATATAGATTCTCCAAAGAGTTTTGAAGCATAGGAGGGCCTGTGCCAGATGCTACCATGCGAGTAAAGCTGAGTAAGCTCGCAGTTCTATCCATACGTCTGGCGTCATTGGAGAAGCCTGGATGAAGCATTGCTTAAGGGCTTGTTACTGGTATCGAAGAAGGACAGATACCGTATGTGAAGACTTCTCGATCCAGGCCAACAGCCTTACAAAGCATTTTAATACACCAGAAAGCAGATATTGGAGAAGTAATTTACGCGCTCCATGGGAGCGAAGCGCCTGCATCTTCATTACTATCTGCAGAACTAAATGTCGATCGACGTCTTATGGACGATGTCTAAGTCTCGAATGTGTACTTCACGAACGCACACTACATCTGAATACGACATCCTATACATTCGTGCTAAAACTCTTGCATATTCTAGAATATCAATCAAACAGGCTTCGTCGGCTTATCTGAACGGCTAAATTTGTGCAGGATGATCGGCAAACCTATATTACTAGATGGTTTGGAAACACGAGCTGTAAGCAACTGCCGGTAACACTTCCACCGCATCGTGATATGCCCACTGAATTGCGACGCTGTCGTGATACTGACCAACAGGGTGGGAGTAAAGGTACTACCTGATGAGAGTTGATTGACAGGCTCTGGTACCTGAAGAGGAAGGTGGAGATTGAATTATGCAGCAATACCTCTGGAGGCGAAAAGCACACCACCCATAGCTTGAATCTTGCTAATTGATTGAGTAGTCAATCAGAAATCGTTATGTTACCTAGGATTCTGCTGTGCTGCAGCAAAGTAAACTTCTTATCTCAAGATTTCCTAATCACTCTTCAGACTGCATTGAAACTTAAGCAGGATTTTGATATCTGCCAAGTGACGACGCGAGTAAATATGCTGACAGACGAGACGTCGGCAGCTTTGCCTGAGTATCCCATGCTAGACCTACCTAGTGATATCGCTGAGGGGAAGGCCGACGAAGGCGACAATGAAAAGTAGACGCAAATCGTCCACGTAACGCCAAATACCGAGGAAGAAGTCATTGTTCGTAGTGGTCTCGATGCAGCAACCGCTTACTTTCCCTTCGAGACGATGGGGACTCGGCATTGACTGTTAGAAGTATAGCTTGCCACGCTGATGTCGGCTATCCAGGCATCTATGAACCAAATATATCAGGCGAGTGGCACAAGCTGTGTCCCGCGACTCTAGGCGCCATGCTAATAACTGTTTCGTGAAGTTGCGGATAGTATGCCATATCGGGTTGCTGCGGTTTTCAAGGCAAAAGGCTGGCACAAAAAATATTAGATTTTTTTTAAGAATTACATCACTTATAGAACATTCAATTTGCGTGAGAATACACTGAAAATAAATGCGGTTAAAGTGGTAGTTGTCTAATAATACGTGATCTTGTAATAGGTGTAGGTTTGGTTTTGGTGTTCACCCTCAAACTTTTGATTGGGAGCTGCATTTAAGGCGGACAAATCGTTTGAGAAACAACGATCTTGTATCACATCTGTTATGATATACCAGTGTTATTATTATACTCCTGACATTATGTTGATTGGTAGTTGCACCAGTGGGTACGATAGGTGTGTACAAATCAAAGCAAAGTCTCCCTTTCAAAATCCTTTCGCCAGTAGCTGCGAATACGCTCAAGTGCTTTAATCTACAAAGTTCGTCGACCATCAGTGCAAATATCATATACATGAACCAAACCACACATCCTTCCAACCCCACAACGCCCATTGCACTCAGATTAGGTAGAAGCATGGCTCCGCAAACTTGCAGCACCGTCCCTCGACTCACCACCAAGAGCAAAACTTATCAAACTTCTATCATCACCATCCTCTGTCGAAATACCCGAAGCCCCACCAAATCTGCCGAACTTTGGGTCTACAGGTGGGGGTTGACGGTAGCGTGGGTTGCTGTCTTCATCATCGACGAGAACGACCATCCAAACACCAACCTTACCGCTTTGTGCGAGCAGAGGTGTGCAGTGGAACCAACGGCTTCTACCTGCAACATCTGCTTTGGAGATCCAACGAAGCTTGGCTGTGACACCCTGACCGTCCGCCAAAGCCTGAGTAAGCTCATCACGAACACGTTGTGAGCCGCCGATCTTCTTCATGAAGGGACTCAGCAAGATACCGGGAACACGGAGACTTGGGCTGGCGAACATGATGTGGAGACCGGGAGCCCGCCCAACTAGGAGGTAGTTCTCATAGATGCCCCTGAGCTGACCGCTAACCGACAAGCCGCGTGAGTTCTTCGATCCGTCGGGACTGCCAGAGTTAATTAAAAGACGTGGCTTGCTCCAATTTTCTGAGGACCTGGGGTCCGTATTTTCGGTTTGCACGTTAACTTCCTTGTGCATTCTGCCTCCCCATCTTCGAACAATATCTAGCTCGCTCAGATTTAACATATCGCTTAGCTCTTGGAATTCGTCCTTGGGTAGTGCTTCTTCCTGCAACTTCTTCTTCTGCTGTTCAGTTATCTCGTCTTCGTCGACAAGTCGTTGAAGTGATTCTAGATCGGAGCAGTCTTTCACCAGACCAGATACGTCTACCTGAGCACCGATGAAGTATCTAATGACACCATTACTATCGATAAGTGGAGCAACCATCAGTAGGTTCATGAAGGGACTCCCATCACGCCGACTAAGTTCAAGTCAGTAATGGTATGTTGAAATAAGCGACTGAGACTTACTAGTTGAGGAAGACTTCGCAGTGCTCCTGACCAGCATCGATCTTTTGTCGGATTCGCTTGACACTGAACGGATTTGTCTTTGGACCTTGGAGAAATCTGCAATTTTTGCCAATCACATAGTCGACTCCATATTGAGTGGTTCGGTGGAATTCTGACACTAGTTAGCAACTGTTTCTCATTACTCAGATATTGAACATACCTGCGGAAGAAAAAAGAATCGGATTGTCGGGTCGAGATGGATCAGAAAGACAGAATACTTCAGCTAATCCTTCAGAGGCCTGTCTCAAAGCAATGGGCAAGGTTCCAGCGATTCTTCTGGAAATTGTCATGCTGACAGTCTGAATGTAGACATGCGTGATATAAGCTGGTAGGTCTTCTCTGACAAGTTGATCGAATGACTCCTTGATCTTCAACTTGAGTTCCAAATTTTCAGTTGGCGTGGGTGTTCTCTTGGTGAAATCGAATCCTTCGATGGGATCAAGTGCCTCTGCCACTGCATTGCTGTATTCGATAGCACGAAGAGCCTTGACAGCGTCCAGATAGTAAATCAGCATTGCTACCGACATGGGTCTATGAGCTCCGAGGAAAGCAGTGAAGCGTAGCAAGAGTGAAGGGTCCTTGAAAATCATCTCTAAATGCTCCGCGGAGAACAGCATCTCTGATCGCTTCTCGAGGGAATATCTGGGGACCCCACTATTTGGAGCTGGTGCAACGAGATCGAACGATCCTGGCTCGATTTCCTCCTCGTTAAGTGGTTCCAGCATATATCCATCGTCGAAACCTCTTTGTTGTAGCGGTGGAAGAGGTGCGGACATATCAGTGCGAGAAGAAGCGGGAGAGTTTGAACGATCCTGGGAGAAGGCCGGCGATTGTAGTGATGATGGGTCAGGAGAATGGCTCTTGGGATTTTGACGTTTCGGCTGGTATGTTTGATATTGACGCTCCTGTGGATCCTCACCAATGTCGCCTTCACGACGATGTGCCTCTCTCTCATACTTGTCTCGTCGGGTTTGTCGCTCTGAATGTGCCTGGCTGCTAATGTACAATTAGTTTGGTTGAGTTCCTCAATTTGGCCCGAAACATACCTGATTCTCACTGGAAAGTTTGGGGGAATGATATCTTGACCTGGTCTGTGTACTGATAAACTTGGAGCTGTTGGGACTACAGGAGCTGAAGCCGGATCCGTAACATATTCTTGAGCCCTCTCCATTTGATCAAACGACATGCTCTTTCTTCTGCTGCTGGCAACCGAAGGAGCCGCGGATTTCTGGGACGGAGCCTTGGGACCAGATGGACCAACAAAGTCTTCATTCATATTGGTGCGTGAGGAAGATGACTTGGTAAAAAGCGAAGGTAGATCGAAGCGCCTCCTGCGATCGGTTGTGCTGTGAATGTTCATCCTGCCGGTTGATGGGAACTAGTAATGATAAGGTGGTAAGCTTCGTGGGATCAACCGACATTTCCTGCAACGCTGATATCTAAGAGCAATTGGCGCAAGAGCTAGAGAAGCTTTCTCGAAGCACGCACGCACGACATTTTGGAGGAGAGAATTGACATTATACAACAAGCCATGCCGCGAACGTAATGACGGGGTAGCACTTACCAGAGACCAGGATCCTCCCTGGGTGTTCTTGATATCCTTCATCTTAGGCTTCTTAGGCTTCTTGGGCTTATGGGGACGGGGTGGACTGGCGGGTTGCGCCATGATCATCAGGGCGATCATGGTGAAGGCTCGAGTCGCGACACTCCACAAGGCGACGGCTCCTGCAGAAAGATTGGCCAATTGGAAGCGGTAGGAACGGGTGGATCGGGGAAAAAGAGAAAATAACAGGGGAGCTTAGCTGGACCCTGATACTGCTGCTGAAATGGCCGTATCGGGGTTAATTGCTTGGTGCTTGGTGCTTGGTGCTTGGTGCTTGGTTGCGGTTGCTTGGGGGCTTCGAGAGGTTGTTATTTGTGTTGTACGATCCAGGAACCCACCACACACACGGACCCGAGAAAAATAATAGACCTTAGCGAAATACAACCTTCACTTCACTTGATATCGGTACAGCCTTCACTTTCACCTTCGCCTCAACCGCCACCAAGAGTCGCAAGACAAATAAGACGAATCATTACCTTCCTACTCCTTTTATTCCTAGGTTCAATAATTTCTGGACAGGCCGGCGCTATTAGATAAGGTATGCTACCCACTGAAGCCTAAAGGCCAGCCACTAAGCTTGCTTCAGCAGCACAGCACACCACCTGAAGCTGAACGGTGTCTGGTACACGCATGAAGCTGCCATGACAGAAGAAGCTCATCTCCATGTACCTGAAATATAAGTTAGGAAACACGACGTCCAAAAGCAAAAAAATTTCTCGGTTTCATACCTGATGACAGCGTCCATACAATCTCTTTCGTGCCCCCTTCCTTGCCATCCATCTCGCGGATCGCAGAACATCCCATTCAGTGCTGTCTCGATGCGGCAATATTCCACCTCGTCATTTCAGACATCTCGGCTTTCGTTTGCAGTGCATGCCACTTTCTGGTTTGCAACACTGATCTCCGGCTCTGCCCATTTGCCGCACAAATCTTACGGCGCAAAAATCGCAGTGTTAAGAAAGCGCCTGCTAGATAACCTGGTAGGTTTTAGCCACGAGTTGTATGAGGAAAAATATGCATCCCTGGATTACACAACATATTGTCAGATGCTTGGGTCGGTATTAACTCGACGGCCATGAGGGTTGCTGTTGAGGCAGGGGTCATCTTATGATCACTGCTTCTCTTTACGACTACAGTCACTTATCACTCATCACTGTCATACAGCATCATCGTCTATAATTTCCCATGGCATTGCTATTGACGGAAGACGGAGAGAGCTCCTTGCGGTATTCAATTGGATCGGACAACATGCATCTACGCGCGACTCCCGGAGAGGGATTTAGATACCGAAGTTGACACTTTCTCGGCAGACTGCAGTAAGAACTAATTATTAGGGAGAAAAAGACAACCTGGAACAGCTGATCAGATTTCAGATCTTGTCTTCGTTACCCTACAGCATACTCCATGGAATTGATATCACTACGGCTCAAGATACAGCTTGGTTCTTGCTCAACACTACAGGCATGCACCAGAACACCGTAGAAACTTTTGGTATCCAAAGCAGATCTGAGAACCTTTCCGTGGATTGGCTCGAGTCCTCAACCAACTCGAGGAAACTACGACCGAGCTCTTGCCAAGTCCAAATGCGGATTCCACTTCCCAAGGAAGGATATCGAACTTCGGTAACCACGACTCAAATACTTATCTGTGTGCAACTGACTTGGAGACTGGATGGCCAACAAATAGTTGTAGACATTATATTCATATCTCGAAATTACCGGATCAGCTACCGGAATATTCCCACACATCCAGCTTCCAGTAAGTCATACACAGGTATACAGTATAATGAGCCGAACATCTGGAGTCTGGCAGAAGAGTAATGTCCTGTCTGCTTCAAATCCCGATCAGCTACCGCGTGTTGCACTCCATGTCTTTAAATATGGCCTTGGAAGCTGAACATTTGATAAGGAGACGTTGCCTGTCGGTGACACTTGAAGCACTGACATATCTCTCGTTAAACCCTCTGGCAGTATATATTGCTCTCGTAGACCAGCTCTACCTCAGACCATCCATTTTGACATATAAGAGAACTGGTATGAGATGGAAACTTTCATGAAACTACTGATGTGTCAGACTAGTCCAACTGATGCCTGACCTCTTCTAGCCTGGGGACCTTGATGCACCTCCTGCTTCCACTAACTTGGAATATTGGCGACTTTCCAGGACTCCAAGCTTGGTAAGCAGCAATTGACAATCGTTCAACAGTGTTCTAATTTCGTTTTCATCTCGGGGCACCATTCTTCCAAGCTTGAGCTGCCAGACTCCTGAAACGGGCTTCCCATTGCTTTATTTCGGGCGAGGTGCAGAAGGCGTTAGAAAGTATGCAGGTCTGAAAGCTGAGGTGGCATTTCAACCTAGTTGTTCAACTCTGTTGAGATGCCACATGTTCTCATCATGCCATCTTGCTGATTGGATATATTGCTGGGAAAGACTGGGAAAGACTAGAACAGGCTGAATCCGAGATATAACTTTGGTAGAGGCAGCGTTAGGATGGAGCACTGTCGTGAAACAAAAAACAATTTTCTTTGCAAAGCCGAATTATCTGGCCAGATTGAAATTGCAATGCAGTGTCATGAATTTATTTACTTTAAGGTGTCAATGTACAGACGCTAAACCAAATTAGTCAATATCTTGGCACTTCAAGTTCTTGATATCAAGGTGGCATTGGCAGAAACACTTTCAAACAGTTTACTCAACTCCCCCACACCCAAGTACATTTCTCTACAACATTATAAAAAAGATCTGTTCCAAAGAACACTGCTAACCATGTGGATTGTCAACTGGTGTAAGTAATCGTCTGCAGAAAACTGGCCGAAGAGGACTTGGACGAGGCTACGTAGCTGATACTTTTTGCTTTACAGTCTGGGATACTCTTGCCTCCTTAGGCCTTCTCAACAAGCATGCCAAACTGCTGTTCCTTGGTCTTGATAATGCCGGAAAGACGACACTATTACATATGTTGAAGGTGCGTGGAACTGGGTGGTCTTATCGGTGGTGGCGGACATCAAAGCCAGATTATCTGCCAGCCGTCTAGCAGAGCCAGCGCTAACATAGCTTCACGAGCAGAACGATAGAGTAGCTATTCTTCAGCCTACTCTCCATCCCAGTGAGTACCCCTAGCCATGCGCAACTCTTCGCATACGCACGTGGGCAAGTCTGACCGCTACATAGCATCTGAAGAGCTCGCCATTGGCAATGTCAAATTCACAACCTTTGACTTGGGAGGACATCAACAAGGTATTTCCATTCCTCCCTCCTTGCCACGATATCGCCCCTAACAAGCTACAGCCCGTCGTCTCTGGAAGGACTACTTCCCTGAAGTCTCCGGCATTGTCTTCCTCGTTGATGCCAAAGACCACGAACGTCTGCAAGAATCGAAAGCCGAGCTCGATGCCCTTCTCTCAATGGAAGATCTCTCCAAAGTCCCCTTCGTTGTCCTCGGAAACAAGATTGATCATCCGGATGCCGTCAGTGAGGAGGAGCTGAGACATCAGTTGGGCTTATATCAGACTACCGGCAAGGGCAAGGTTCCTCTTGAGGGTATCAGACCGATTGAGGTTTTTATGTGCTCGGTTGTTATGAGACAAGGTAGGCTCCTCTACATCCACCATCGGCGCAATACTGATAGTAGCAGGTTACGGAGAGGGTATCAGATGGATGTCACAATACGTTTAGAGCGCGACGTTGCAAGCACGGAAGGGAGTGAGGGAGATGGGAAGAAAGCACAATACCATAAGTGTCATTTTGATTCAGTGTTCAATGGGGCGGAGTTCTACAAAGGTCGTTTTACTGCGTGGTTCGGTGGCTTTAAAAGATTATGGATTTCATGATCGTCTGGGCACCACCATTTGTGTACCCATCATGCATAGTATTGCGATCAAGATTTTTCAGAAACGTCTAAGTCTCCCAGTATCTGTGTCTACCATCCTAAGTTCCGCGTGAGTCCTACTACAAGTTGCATTGTGCCATTTATTGATGCCGTCAGAGCAGTCAAATCCAATCCAGTGTGCCAGTACAGTACAGTTTGGGGAAGGTCACTTCAAAGTGGGGGCGAGACCTCAACGCATGAGAGTAGGAGTAGGAACAGTTTTCTATTGAAATTTTATTGCACTTTTAAGTTGCCTTCTATTAGGATCATATATGTGAACATCTTCATTCCTAGGATAGTGCTTGTAGTGACAGTCGCGCCAATACGGTCTTCGAAACATCAATCACCGAGAATTTTCTACGTCATATCCGTTACTCGACCAGAACATCAGAGACCGAGACATCTACAGAGCACGCAGACACAACTGCTACCAGTCCTAGCACCATAGACAGATAGCAATGTTTCAAGAACAGCCTTGAATACGCTTCCGTTAGCCATCATGGCAGACATATCTCATACAACCGACGGTCCATCCCCTCTCTCTGCAGAAGGCTACGGCACCTCCCTACTCCCAGATTTTGACCGCGAATTTCTTTCCGAAGAGCATCTCCAATCCTTCGCGACTGCACTCTCAGCACCCGATCCCTCACCTTCCACAGGCGATCCACGATCGCCATCACCTAGCACATCAGCTCGCACAAGCTTCGATTCATCGCGGACGAAGCTCGGTGGAGGAGCAAGCACGAGTAGTCTGTTCATAACTGCACAGAACGATTGGGCGCCTGTGAACTCGAAGAAACTGAAAAGGAAGGGCGAGAGGAAAGGCAGGAAAGACAAGGAGAAGAGGAAACCCCAACGGAGTAGAGATGAAACGCGGGAAGGATACCTCTATACATTACTTAAGTGGCCACTATTAGCGATCGTCGGAGGTTGGGTCATCGGACTAGGAGCAAGCTACCTACTTACACGACTATATATCTGGACATACGAGCATTTCATCGCGTGGCGCGGTAAGCGAAAACGCTTACGGAGTAAACTTCACAGGACGACGAACTATGGTGACTGGGTAGAAGCTGCGAAAGAGCTAGATACGTTTCTGGGAAACGACAAATGGAAGACGGATAGCGAGTATGCATATTATGATTCGAAAACCGTGAAGAGAGTGCTAGATCAGATCAAAAAGTGTAGGAGGAAGATTGAGGAGGAGAATCGGAATGGGGTGAGAAACCCGGCCGTGGTGATCAATGGGTCAGGACATGGGTCGAGGAGTGTGGAGGATCTGAAGGCGTTGGTGGAGGCGTGTGTGAAGAATAATTTTGTAGGTGTGGAAAACTCGAGGTTGTACTCGCAGACGTATTTTGGGACGAAGACGCTGGTGCAGGAGTTTGTGGATGAAGGTAAGCAGGCATGCATGCATGTAAGATGACGGAGAGAGACTGACATCTGGCAGTGGAGAAAGGGATCAGGTTGCTTGCTGATACCAAGCAGATAGATGGACAAGAGAAACGAGAGCTCTTCAAGCGTATGCACACCAACTTCGGACGAACAGCACTATGTTTATCAGGTGGAGCTTCATTTGCATACTACCACTTTGGTGTAGCCAAAGCTCTTCTCGATGCCAATCTACTTCCTGATGTTATTACAGGCACATCAGGAGGAGCACTTGTCGCAGCTCTAGTCGCCACTAGGACAGACGACGAGCTCAAGGCTTTACTTGTGCCCGCTCTTGCTGCCCGCATTACAGCATGCGAAGACTCCTTCACGACCTGGATCCCGCGCTGGTGGAAGACAGGAGCGCGATTCGACTCTGTAGAATGGGCTCGTAAGTCTAGTTGGTTCACGAGAGGCAGCATGACGTTTCGCGAAGCCTACGAGCGTACCGGCCGCATCCTCAACGTCTCCTGTGTACCAGCCGATCCTCACTCTCCCACCATCCTGACAAACTATCTCACCTCCCCCGACTGCGTCATCTGGTCTGCTGTCCTCGCCTCTGCTGCCGTCCCCGGTATCCTCAATCCTGTCGTGCTGATGATGAAAACACGCTCAGGTACCTTAGTCCCCTACTCTTTCGGGCATAAATGGAAAGACGGCAGCTTGAGAACTGATATCCCGCTGAAAGCACTGAATCTGCACTTCAACGTGAACTTCAGTATTGTCAGCCAAGTTAACCCACACATCAACCTTTTTTTCTTTTCCTCGCGCGGCTCCGTGGGCCAGCCCGTCACCCACCGCAAAGGGCGTGGCTGGCGCGGCGGTTTCATCGGGTCAGCTGTTGAGCAATACCTCAAGCTTGACTTGAACAAATGGCTCAAAGTCCTGCGCCACCTCGAACTCCTCCCTAGACCTCTCGGCCAGGATTGGAGCGAAATCTGGCTACAGCAGTTCTCAGGCACTATCACGATCTGGCCGCGCAGCATCGTAAGTGATTTCTGGCGCATTCTGAGTGATCCGACCCCAAGCCAGCTGGGGAGAATGCTGCATGTAGGCCAACAGAGCGCGTTCCCGAAGCTGCTGTTTTTGGCGAATAGAATGAAGGTTGAGCGGGTGATTGAACGGGGGAGAAGAGAGACGAGGGAGAGTGTGAGGAGGGGGAGCATTGAGAGTATTCTGAGCGAGGATGATATGAGGAGTCTATTGAGGGGTGATGGCGAGGGCACGACGGACGGTGAGACGGAGGGTGAGACGAGTGCGGATGAGATGATCAACCATGAGGGGGTTAGAGAGACGGTGGAGGGTGTTGGGGTTATGGAGATGGAGTTGTAGATGCGGTGGAGAGAAGCATAGATCGTTTACAGGACAGCATGTTGGCGTATGTGTTTGGGGTAGAGGAATGCAGGGATTTTCGTGAAAGGTGCGTGTTTCAGTGAACTGTTCGTTGCCTGCTTCTGCTTTTGGACGATGAGATGTACAAACTGGCTTGTGGTGAGAAGGAAATGGATCCTTTGGAGATCATGATGAGCACCTGAATGGAGAAGTGAGGAATGTGATAGCAGTAAGTATACTGCGCCAGCAAGTATATTTAGAAAGACGATGCTAACAATTTCCTCTGCAGGAGGAGATGGAAAGTAAATTCTGACTGGAAGGAGTCAATTGAGACTTGATAGGTTGCATGCTTTTATGCAGTGCGGCGGGCTTCGTGTATTTCTGGTATTTCCGATTTCTGTGGGCTGCCTTGCCTTGTGCTGGTGTTGTGGACCTGACTGGGGAGAAAGGGGTCATGGTAGTCCTGGTGAGTACACAATTTACTATTGATACTGGATTGGAGTGAGCTCCTTGTTCTCCGGTAGCACTTGATAGGCGAGGAAGGTGGAAGGAAAATATAGGGAAAGCTGAACGTGATAGATATCGGTGTGCTGGACAACACGCGCGCTACCTGGTGGAAGTGGCTCGGTCGATGAGCTCCTTGGTCTCTGTTAGCATATTAGAGATGAAGATGGTAGAGGTGAGGACAGTTAACGTGAAATATGGTCCACCTGAGATTGAGCGGGATCATGATAACATCTTTAGGCAGCAGGGTGACCCTTGTAAGACTGATATGCGCAGCAATCGTGCATTAAGTAGCAAAGGACAGCTATAGAAACGAGAAACAAGAAACATCGCCTGGAAACATACCATCTTCTATATTCATTTTAGCGTGAACTGACAATATACTTCCCGATCTCTGACAATGTGACCCGCAAACAAATTATCCGTCAATCGAAAGGACATTCCACATCAGACAAAACGCCTCTCAACGTCTTCGTCTCAGCAGACCTGGTGCTGGCACCTTTGTAGACTGAATATCCGCCAGGGTCAATCTTTCAGGAGCACGACGTGTTCAGCATACCAATATCTGCTATACCTCGAAAATCTAGAAATCCAGTCCTTGCTGGTGCAGAATGCCATATCATCTCTCTCCCGATTTGTCACTTACTCTACCCACGGTTCTCCCAACTATCACCTTAACGCTTTGATTTCTTTATGTTGCTCATGAACCAAGTATTCTACTCGAGGAACGACGTAGAAACGACCAAATGGATCTCGTTCTTTCTCAATCTTCTTTCTTAAGGCGGGCAAACTGCGGTTATAGACCGAGTTATATAAGCCATCCTCACCATACAAAGGTTCGTGTTCATTTAACCGTGTACGACTAAAAGCTGGTCTCACGGACATGGCTCCTCAAATAGAATACAAATGAGCTTTCTTAGTTGTCCTCAATTTGAGATTGCTTATGATAGCAGGCAACAGACAACACTATTGTTGCTTCCGCAAGGACCACAATTCTATATGCTTACAGGCCATTCCGATTCTCTTGCATGTACCGCAGCGAAGGTCTACCAGTATTCCCTGATGCAAATTCCCCTTCTATTTGAGTGAGCTAACCTCTTTTATGAAGCAGGACCCAACGAATAATCTGGAAATTCATTCATGTGAGAGCTCACAATATGGCTGGCCATCACCTTGGAGTCGTTCTATGCTTGAAGCCTTTTGACTGTAAGTATCAATTTATCAACATCTCTGACTCGTGTGTCGCGTCAATGACTGAATGCTTCAATTGTAATATGTGTGTTAAAAAATTGTCTAACGTATGGCGGATGAGTAGATAGGATGTCTCCTGGGATATTCGAACTGGGAAAGTTCGCAGGCTGTCAAGAGCGGCGCATCGTTTTTCTTGAAGCCTTTCCAATCACGCTTCAGGTTTCTTGGTCGGGGTACCTGCCTCAATCTTTCATGGCGTTCAACTGAGCACTCGATAACATGCGACCACATTGCAGCTTGCTAGAAGTTGAGTTGGAAACAACTCCTTGCATAGCAGCCCTAGCAGATATACTAACGAGGCTGGTATAGACAAAAGCCGACCTTTTAAGATCCATCTCGACGTCGAGACTACTATTGACATCGTCAATTTCGACGGCACGTTATAACCTGTCCCACTCCTATGCAAAGGAAGGAATCCGTTGCAACTATTTGGCTGGTCAAAGGATATTCATGAGCTTGCAATTCCGACAAGAGGATTGTTGGTGGAAGCATATACCTAGGAGGAACCCCGTATGAAAGCGTTGCACAGGGATTGACGCGGCATTTCAGTAACTTGGAGCCTCTTCCGCTGGTCGTTAACGGCTATGACATCCAGTATATTGAGGGCAATGGAACAGGCTGACCACGATTCTGAAGCCTTGCTGATTAATGTGTCTTGCATTTGGCCATGTATATTGAAACTCCTCGCCTGAACTCTGGGGCTGCCACTGATGGGAAAAGCGCGTGGTCATGGATTATATGCTGCGGGACCTGGCTGCCAGATGCATTGTTAGTGTTTGTTGAGCTGCCACTGAACATGCAGATCCATTGTCTATGGAATAGATATCGACAAGACATGATGACAGGCGGTTATCATTTGGTAGATAGAGCTTTCAGGTAGAGTATTTGCGCCCTAGTCAGCACGCAAGGTACCAAATGCGATACATCACAAAGTGACACAGAAGATAAAGATGCTCCGTTGTCCAGACTAACACCATCAAGACTACGTTGATTTCTGCATGGAAATCATCGGACAAGACCGCCAAATCCAATTGACGAACGACTATTGTACCAACCTGAGAGATCCAGACCATGATCTGGCTGAGAAGAATCCTCCAAAGCTTGGGTAGCCGACCGATGTGAGTCAAACCTTAAGGTATATTACGTGTGCGAGCTAGATGCCCCAATTTTGGGAAACTACTGCAGGGAACTGCTCATAAGCAGGAATCGTCGGTAATTCCATGGTATCGCAGACAGTATCGCAGTCCATGACAGTATGGATGACCTGCATTGCTAGCTCTGTATCCGTCAAAGCCCAAGTACTGAACTTGCACGTGAAGTGTATGCCCTGGAAGATGTGGCTCACGTCATGGCCAGAATTTCGAACTCCAATGTGACCCGACGACTGTCGTATCACTGATATCTGTCAGGCTGATGAGCTGATGAGCTGAGCATAACAGGTCCTTGGAGACACTTGACAAGGGACAATCTCCACTCCCAGCAGCAACACACCTTAAGACAGGTGCCCTGCGGTCGAATTATATATTATCAGGTAACTGATTTGGACTGTCTGCCAACTGTCCAGCAGGGGAGCCATCATAGCAAGAGGCATCACGTTGATGGTGCATCGTCGTGCTGTGCGAAGACTGTATGGGATGATGTAAGGCGCACCCGTGCTGGTCTCGTGCCATGTTGAGAGCCGCACTCGCTTACAAGAAGACGAATAGTTGTATACTGTAGGTTTCGAGAATGCTATTGAAGTTTTTTCGTGAGGACCTATGCATGCTCGAAGGTAGATCCTTTCAGCAAACTATTCAAGAACTTCAAGAACTTGAAGAGACGCTGGACATGCTAGATATGCTCGACAAAGACGTGAAGTATGTTCTGCTCTAATGCTGGAACACAGTGTGTTAATTGTGATTGTGCGTTCAACGGAATGAGCCTTGAAGGGAGACATGGCTCTTAAACGTGCGTTAGAGTGGTTATCGCTAGATTGATATTGTGTTGAGAGTTTGCGAAGTATGCCTTTTAAGCCTTTGTTGGTATATATATTCCAAACTCGACACATCAACCACAAATCATCATAAGCTGGCGTAATGTGTTCGACTTCCGGCAGTAACAACCTGGTTGCTATAGTACTAATGATTCCTTGACTTCTAAGTGGAGGACCTCTAATATCACATTGTGTGATATTAATGGTACCTCAGAAATTAGGGGGAAATCCTCTAATACTGTAGCATGACTTCAAGACCTGGTTGGTTCAGTACCGCAAGCCTCTATAGTTGATCCCACCTCCCAAAATTCTTAGCTCTGGGGTTTTCTAGGGCCCCTTTGGGATTCTGAGTTTTTTGTTTTGTTCTCCAACATATTAGATTCTTTTTATGCCGCTTTGCTCCTCGTCGCCGTACCTCGTACCGGATAAGCGAGGTCTACCTACAAGCTCCACCTGTGTGGATTGTTCCAGCTCGCTCCATTAATTATTATGTAGCTTTTTTTCTTTTGCTCTTGAGAAAGAACTGCATTGCCGGGTATTGCCTAGCGCAAACAAACGGGGAGATACAGTCGACACGTGCTACGCGACACCACTCGTCTGCGCAAGCTGCCCAGCTCTGCCAGACATGTCGCTTGCTATGTATGGTCATTTCATCACATAGCGGACGAATCAGAGCCTGCTGTGATACCCTGATTTGCCTCCAGCAAGCTGGTTGCTATCTATGGCCCGAGCCACGCGATCTCTTGCTCGATAACCTGAAAGGAATGCCAAGTCTGGCAAATGAAGCGACTGCAATGGCCGCAATTCGGATCTCAAACACATGGAAGATGGCATCTATATCTCGCTACGAGGCGGCATGGCAAGAGAGTGACATGTGCCGGCAGGTTCCAATTGAGAGGCCATATGCATGTTGCACCCGGACGCTAGGTGTAGGTTATTGCTACACTCCAGCTATGGAAAATTGCTAGTCTATGATTTGACGGATTATGGCTTTGCTTTCACGATGGCTCAGATATTTCCGGTGTATAGCCGGTCTACGGCACATGGTTTTCGCCCGGGAATTCGGTCGCTTTGTGTAACGTCCATCCATGCGTAACGAGAAACCACTCGTGCCGAGAAACTTTATGTGTACTTCGCCTTCAAACCCCCAAAACATTGAACACACATAGGCGACACCTCTATGTTATCAATTGACTATGTTCTATGGTCAATTCTGAACACATTGAGCCCTTCCACCAAGAAAAAAATTGAGTTATGGTTTTTTCAGCTTGATTGGTAGCACGCCTTCGCTTGAAGTCTATAATATAGCTTCTTTCCCAAACCTCCACCGTAGTACTTCTCTCATTTCTACTTTGTATATAAAATGTCACCTGCATTGTGTGTATCCATTACTATGTCCTGAACCATTTTCAAGCTTCGTGGCGGCTATACTATATACTAGAAGGGATATAGAATAGGAAGATATACTATCCGAGGAATAGGTATCTGGCCTAGGCAAGTAGGCCGAAAGTGTTACATAGCCTTTGGCTGATACAGCACTCTAATGGAATCATCATCATCACCACCATATACCATGCAGATTTATCTAAAACCGCCACGCAGATTAGTACTTGCGCCGCGGTGGCGAATCTCCTTGTGTAGATTGATTGATTGATTGATTTTTTCATACACGGTTCCAGCCATCCGTTTGGATAGCTATGCCGGAATGGCCCAGCTTTGGCACCAGTTGCCGAGC
>MU254297.1:0-17188 GCA_019669825.1 Calycina marina
GCCTGCCGGGCGGCTTTTCCCTGGGTACACTGAGAGCCTCGGACCATTAGGGTTCGAGATTAGTCATGATCAGCGCACCCAGATTTTCTGTAAGATCCTTAATACAATTTCATTGAATCACATAAGCTTCAAAGCTGGCTGCTTTGCAAAGGAGGCTTGCATGTAAAGCGTTTGCACAGTGTGTGTGTATGAATGCATTTGATTGTACAACTCCTATGCTAGGTTAAAGCGATATCAAAGGTGACCTTCGACCGTTCTAGTGGTACTGTACGGAAGCCCTGCGAGCATATCATCGTAGTGGACAACTAAGCGTGATAACTTCAAGGCAATTCTCTCAGGTTGTTATCTCCTCTGGCAGCACGACTCGTAAACACGTACTGAGGAATGAGCCGCAGATGCAGCAGGTATGGGTAAGAAAGAGTGAACAGGAGAGGGATCGGCGGAGTCGAGAGGAGGGGCTTTCAAGCTGGATTCAGATATGAAAGCAACAGGATCTGGGTGGAACACTTTGTTCTGCAAAATGTTAGCATATCTCCTCATAACAGACTATACTGCTCATCAATCGTCCCTTTTCAGAGTCTGAACCTTTCCCTTCGTTCATCGTACAGAATGATTTCGACTGTAATCCGACCTTGACTCTGCAAATTTGAGGAAGGTCGCCATATTTTGGAGCAGAGTTTCAGCCCCCAGGCACTCGAAGATTGTTCGCTTTCGGAAGATAACCCGTGGAGGCTCTGCCCATATGCACAAGTCCTTACCGACATGATTGAATAATAACGGGCTCGCCTATACAAAGGTCGCTGGGAGCTCGTGGGCGGAGCCTGTTCTATTCCCCAAAGGCTGCACATGGCTGGACAATTCCGAATGCTGCTGTGAATTTGCCATCCCGTATAGTAGCTAAGTATCGGAAAGCTTCTGATCAACGGCGAGGACGTACTGTCTAAGGGCACAATACAATAGCATTACTGCTTTCCAAAGCCGGGAGGGCTAGGGAGCAACTATTGTCAGCTTCTTCGATTTCCAAGCTAGGTAAATGGTCATGATTGAAGCACGGTCAACTTTGTAGATTGAGCGGTTGATTGAGCATGAAGTGCACGATCTCACAGTAACACTGGACAGTAAGTTATCATCGCCAACAAACCAATAAATTACTTAGAGTACTGAGATAAGGCTCTTCTTCCGATTAATTTCGCATTCCGACCTACCAAGGACTCTTAACACGAACAGACGTATTTTATCGAGGGACGTTCCCATCTCCATGCATCCGGCTTATGCTGCCGCTATTGAGGAGCGCATGTGCAGGCTATAGGCAAGCCAAATATGTTGCCGCAACTTTTAGGACTTGAAAACACAATGTTATGCCTGCTCGGACCATGTATGGTGAGTATCCCTTCAATCTTCTTCTCACTCCGATGAACCATAAATCTTGCACACATATACTGATCGACTGTGGTACATTTTCACTTTGGGCATCTGCCTTATTATACCTCCACCCGAGGAGCGTCCTACTGATATGAAGATACATAGGTTGAGCCTGTGAGGAGCAGGTAACACCTTTACCGCTACACCAACTGGCAAAAGAGCGCAATGTTCGGTTCTGCATACCAAACAGGTGTTCTACTACAAATAGGGTCGAAGGCCTTCACAGAGCCATTAGATATATATGTCTTGCAGCTCTGCCATCACCGCTTGGAATTTTGATGACTGGCTGGAATGCCAATGTTCTGACATGTATCTTTAGCTCCAGATGCATATTTCAAGCAAGCGATTATGCAGGCCACCACTTATATCAAGTGTTCTTCACTTCTGCTCTATGCAATCTTCAAATCTCGAAGCTTGAATGAATATTCGCCTGGCGCTGGCAACTAGTCATGCATCTCAACAGCTGTCAGTGAAACTATACAAGTTACTTGCTGGGAAGAATTGGAACAAGGTAAGCATGAAACACCATACCAACGATTCTACGTCTTGGCTTGGTGTGTCGAGCTTCCATAGTGTAGGTAAATTCGTTCTCATATCCGGCCACGATGTTTCATATTCGATCACGATATTCCACGATACGGAAGGTGCCGAGTGAGACTTCGAGTCGTTAAACTGTTGATACTTGAAAATGCTCTGCTGCCGAATATAAACGTTGACGCTAAGTGCCAATATTTTGCATTTACTAAATCCGTTCTGGACTAGCTCAGCCCTATGAGCAACATTTGCAGCCTTGTTTACATGAACAACATCAAGTCTTTCATTGAGATCTGTCCCTTTGTTGCATGGCGTCTATGCAATGAGCGTTGGCTAGCATAGCATTGCCGTTGCTAGCAGCAGATGCGCCATTCACCGATTTCCAAAATACCATCCATGGGCAACCACCTCCTGAAACATTACGTTCTGTCCGAATCGCAACTATGGCGGTGATCGACGAATTTCTGAAAGATATATTCAAGTTCTTGAAGGCAGAAAACTCTGCGGAGCTTGCTAATTACCTTCGTGTTGAGCCTGATGGCCTGCCAGATGCTTTCCAACAGCTCTGCCAGGAACTCAAGGACTTATACCACAACGACAAGGCAATCGAACGAAAAGTTTCGACACATATTCCCGAGGACCATGACCATGAAGCAGTCTCGGCATCCTTCCAGTTTTTCATCCAGATATGGCTTCAGTACTGGAGAGATGTCGATTTCACGAACCTGGTCACAACTCATGCTCAGTTATTCTCCTTGACGAAGTAAGTGTTCGAAGCAACTTCGGAACACTAAATTAACAGCTACTTAGCGCATGTGTACAAGCTTTTTCGCATCCCAAAGGCTTGTCTTGCTTGCAAACGGCTATTCGTATATGTGATGCGCTGGCGAGGCTTGCTATGCAGCTGGATCAGCGGCGCGACCTCACAGTCAATATCCGGACAAACACAAGCGAGGATTCAAGGAAATCATTGGTGGAGGCGACGGCGGAAATAATACAGAAGGCTTTCACGACTTGTCTGAATGCACGAACATCAACTACCTCTGGTGTTAAAGATGGAAAACCGGAGGGCAAGAAGTCTGGCATATACTCGTTTGCCAATCTGGTCCTCAAATTGTTTTTCCAGGTATGTTTCCAATATTCAGTGGGGGAATCATATCTGACAGATGACAGAGCCGAACTACTCGATCAGCGAGTCAATTGTTCACTAACATATCGCAAAACTCGCCTCCACTGAGACTATACCCTGAAAGGCAGCGCGTCACCTTCCTATACTATCTGGGACGGTTTCACTTTTCGAACAACCACTTCTATTTTGCACAAGCTTGCCTACAAGGTGCATACGACCAATGTCATTCGCAATTCTTGAGTCAGAAGAGAATGATTCTCATCTACTTGATCTCTGCGAACATGATTCTTGGACGGTTTCCATCTCAGATTCTGATGATGATGCCCGAAGCTACTGGACTTGCAGAGAAGTTCGATCCTATACTGAATGCAATCCGGAAGGGTGATTTAATGGCTTTCAAGCACGCATTGGGTCCAGAACACGGCAATGAGCAGTGGTTCTTTTACCGAGGCCTGCTTCTGGCATTACAGTCACGCTGCGAAGTCCTCGTATGGCGATCACTGGCTCGACGAGTCTTCTTGCTGACCTATAACATTCCATGGGACCCTAGCGATAAGTTCCCTGCTTTAAATTACAATCATGTCGTTGCTGCAGCACAGTACTGCCAGAAGCGTCTCGAGGGCTGGGAACGGCCTCGGGACAATGAGCTGTTCGTTGCCAGCACGGATCTGGCACCGCCACCGCATGGGAAGAAGAAGCTTAAACCACAGGGAGGAGTCATATACTGCAACAAGATACCGGAGGTGATTGACATCGAGCCCATATTGGCTAGTCTGTGCCAACAAAAATTACTTCGTGGATGGCTCAATCATGAAGCACAGAATTTCAGGATCAATGGATCTAGGAGGGCTGGCGGGCCGCTGAACGCTGGGTTTCCTCCGGTCTGGCAGGTCATCAAGACACGAGTTGAGGGAAACGAGAACATGAAGGAGATCCCCGGTTGGGTCCAGAAGGAGCCGCAGAAACGTGGTGGTGTTATTATGATGAGCAATGTTAAAGGTATTGGGGAATAAGATTCGGTTATTGGATAGGGTCAACCATATTTAAAAGACGCATGGGTATCAGTGTAGTATGCAGAGGACACCTAGGTCTACTGCAGTAGCCATTATACTGGTGTTAAGATTTTCTTCTTAGGAGTACTGGATATACCAAACACGTGTCGCCTCAAAAGAGGGGTTGACATCGAGCGAATGCAATTGTTGGAAACAAGTTCATTGTGCGCATCACATTTCCTGCTCCCATCTTCGACCAACCCACTACTGTGACCTCCCCATAACCTCCGCCGCACATTCGTCACTAAATTCTATCTGCTCCCTCGAATAAACATTGAACCCACTCGTCTCCAACGCCTTCCCCACGGCCTCACCTTCCACAAGCCTGAACAGATAGTTAGCGAAATGATCATTAAAGTCTCAAAATCTGCTTGCCAAAAGTGCAAGCACATTCTCTTCTCCGTTCCCAAAACACAAGAAGAAAAGACAGCAAAATCTCCCATCTCAAAAACACAGTCACCAAGAAACCAAGAAACCTTACTCCATCACCGCATCAACACACGTCTCAACCGGCGTATAAAACTCCTCCGGAATCTTCGCCCACACCTCCTCCCCCATCATCGCCGTCCTCACTGTCCCTGGCAGCAGCGCATTAACCCTCACCCCATCATTCTCAAAATACCTTTTCGCAATCGCGCGCATGAAGCCCAACACGCCATGTTTGGATGCTGTGTAGATGGGCAAAAATCCACTCGCATATAGCGAGACACAGGACGCTGTGATTACCAGCGCGCGCGGGCCCTCGAGTGGCGAATGCCGGAAGAAATGGTTCGCGACGACGCACGTGTTGATGGCGCCGTTGAGGGTGACGGCGATACAGGCGGTATTTGGTGGCGGCGGGAGGATTTTTACGTCGGTGGTGCTGCTGGTTTTGGGGGCGTAGAAATTGGTGGACTCGGGGATCCCAGCGTTGGCGAAGACGAAGTCAATTTTGTGGGAGGCGGCGAAGATTGTGGTGAAGGAGGCGCTGAGTGAGGCGTATGAAGAGACGTCGGTGGGGTGGAAGGAGGATGAGGGACCGAGCTGGGAGATGGCGGATGTGCCGGCTGCGGTGTTGAGGTCGAGCAGGTGGACGTGCCAAGCTTTGCTGGCGACGAGGCGTTTGGCGACGGCGAGTCCGATGCCGCTTGCTGTGGGTTGGTAAGTGATGGATTTTCGAGCTTGGGAGAGAGGAGTGTTACCGCCGCCTGTGATTACGGCGACTTTGAGAGCTGAGGCCATGGTGGTTTTGGATATTACACTGGTTAGAAATGACTGGCACGTGGAGATGCGATACTTCAAGTGAGATGACTTTGTCTCGAGCACAGAGTACTGATTGGTTAGAGATCTGAATATAGGAGTCAATAGGTGTAACCATTCAAAGCCGATGCCGAAGATTTGCGATCCTGGAAGACGTTTTCCGCCTCCTGATGTAAGTGGATCCACTCCTATTCTTAACGAGATGCAATTTAGACACAACTCCATCTCTTTGTTCTGGAATTATAAGTTGCATTTTTGCAGTGCGAAGAGTGCTTACCTTATTCAAGGCCAATATAAACTGATTAGAAAGACGGGCATCGAGTACATGTGAGAATGTCATAACATGTGACATTACACCAAACCACCTATTAAATCCTACTCCAGACCCCTTCCCGTCTACAGATCTATTTTACGCAGTAACGCTAAATTTGACATTATTCTTCAAAGATACGTAAGGAAAGAACAGCAAGATATGCAGAGACTAAATACCGGGCAATTGGAAACCAGTTAGCTTCGGCCAGTTGCCCAAGCCTGCTGGATCGCCACCAATGCGCACATATTGTCCAACAGAAGGTGTTGGTCCATTGAGAACGAACATCATATACCATCCTGGTGGAGCAGTATGAACAGTGTTTGGCGATATGACAGTGCAGCTTGTTCCGGTACAAGTTACCGCTGGTACGAGTGTTCGTTGTCCCATGGCATTACCGTGCGTGCTGACCACGGCACCTAGGAGAGTGACTTTGAGACTGCCGGCTACAATAGCGGTTCCAGTAGAGAAATGGATCGATTGATTGTATCCCCAGTCTTTATTTGTGATAGTAAATGTTGGTGCAGCAAGTCCAGAGAGGAGATAAGGCGGGACGAACACCTCAACACGATGCTCCTCAGGGAAGTTTCCTGGAGGATTGGAGTAATCACCAGTAGGATCTGAGCCGGTGACGAGGACTCGGCCGTCAAGGAGGACGATAGCTTCGGAGTGATACATGCGAGCGATGGTGGTGTTGGCCATGACTGACATACGCTGCGTTTTGGGTTTGGAAGGATCGTAGAGAACAGCGTTGCCGTTTGGCGCACTGGCGAGTCCAAATCCTGCAACGCCGTGTTGGCCTCCGTTCAAGATGACATAGGTACCATCTGGAAGGCCAGCCATACATGGCATCACGCGACGAGATGGCATGCGTTCGATGGTCCATACTGGTGCAACGTCCTCGGGAGCTGTGGTGATGCAGTTGTCGATAGCCACTGCTGCACCAGTTGTGCTACCACCGCAAATCAGGACCTCCATGTTCTTATCGTAAGGAGCGACTTGTGGAAGGGTCACGAAAGACCCCTCGAGCTGGTAGGTCCGTCCCGCTGTTGGATCAACAATGGAGCCAGGCAAGTTGGGAAGAATCTTCTTGGTCTCGAAGGTGACTTCGTCCAAGATACGGGCCTCGTTATAGTAGGCAATGAAGATACCTGATGGGACGACAGTAACAAAAGGATACAAGTTGAAAGGTGCAGTACGGCCAAGGAAGTCCAGGTACTTCGTGGTGTTGGAGTATCCGCTTGAGGTACTGGTAGTTGGCACTCCAGTGGCTGGGAGAAGCTCAAGAGTCGGTTGCTCGGCAGCATTGCTTCCGATCTCACCACCGACGATGAGAATGGAGCCATTCGTCATAGTCAATGCCGATGGGTACCAACGAGGCACTTGCAGAGTCAGATGTGTTTTATCCTCAACCCATTCATTGACACCAGGTACTCCCGCACTGCCGTCTGGATAGTAGAGTCGTATGCCATAATTGGATTCTCCGGCCCAACCACCGATCGTAAGCTGTCTGCCGGCTTTATCGGGAAGAATCAGACCAGCTGAGCAGAAAACATCGGTTTGCGTCCCTGTCATTGTTCTCCAGGCTTCATTGAAGTTGTTGGAAAGCGAGAGATCAAGCTCGTAAGTTCCAGTCCCATTGGCCTCGCCAGAACCGGTCTTCTCGACAAAGCTGACCTTACCGTTAATGTTCTGAGCAGTCATGAGAGGAACAGTTACACCACCGATCAGCAGTTGATACTGACCAGCTCCAGTCCCAGTTGGGAAATCCCATTTGTACAATGATATGGTAGCGTTGTATGTATAGTAGGTAAGGAGGTTGCCGGATCCACAAAGATGAGTCTTGTCACCAGTACACGGTGAGTTGCATTGAACATCTGCAACAATCAATGGATTCTTGCTGCGTGTGAATGATTGAGGCTGCGCAGGATCCGACGAGATACCTGGTACGGCCGCGGTTTTGATGTTTTCGACATCTCCACAAAAGCATTGAGATCCGTACTCAAGACCAGCCGCATTGTATCCGAACTTGGCACATTGAGCAATACAAGATGCTGGAGTGTTGACTTGATTGTCCCAGACCTTGTAAGGAAATGTGGGCAATATTTGATTCGGGTTCTCATTGGAAGGGATGTTGTCTTGCAGACAACCAACGTAGTTCCATCCTGTCGGAAGACCAGTAGTCTGAGGTCCTGGTGCTTGGAACACGGTTGGGGTTCCCTTGGAGTACATTGTAAGCCGTCCACCAGACCCACAGCTTTGTGCAGGATTACCAGCACAAGGCTGGTTGCAATCGGCTTGCGAAGCAGCCAGAACTCCACCATTGTAGACAAAGTTGTCACAGAAGCATTGTTGACCGTACTCCATGCCTGCAATCGTATAGCCGGCAGTAGAGCATTTGTTGGCGCAAGACTGAAGAGTCATTACTGGGTCATCGTTCAGTTGGTTGCTCAAAATTCGTCCGTTCACGCCGTCGACCCAACATCCTTGGTTGGTCCATCCGATAGGGAAGCCTGTACCGACAGGAGCTAGGGACGACGAGCTCAATGTCGAGGTCGTGACTGTAATGAGCGTCGATGTTACCGAATCCGTGGCGGAAGGTCCAGACGGACTAGAAGAAGTTGCTGAGCCACTGAGCTTGTACATCTCGAGTCTGTTTCCAGCACCACAGTACTCCAGAGGATTACCAGGGCACGTAAAGCTACAGTCAGTCTGGGTAGCCAAAACTGATCCGGCTCCTAAGATATTGCCGCAGTAGCATTCTCCTCCATACTCCACTCCAAAATAAGTGAATGCAGCACAGTTGGTTGCACAAATATCTAATGTCATCGCAGTGTAGTCAATGAAAACTGCACCACTAAGGGCTCTGGCGCCATTGGCTTCGGTGTAACATCCTTGGTATTCATATGGACCGATAGTAGCCATTCTAGACAGAGTGATAGCCTTTAGAGAAGCTGAGCTTGTCGAGTAAATACTCGAGCTAGAAGCACGAAAGCTAGTCGCTGTGGATAATACAGACGACGATATGCGATTCCCAGAAATATGAACGAGTGTTAGCTACAGAATCCACGAGCAGCCATGGGGCATAAGCTGAAGAACGAAATACCCATTGGAGCTACATCGCACATGGTCAGAAGATAAAAGACATGTAGGTCGGACCAATGGTAGAGTGGTACTTGGCAGGAGTCAAGGAACTATGCATTGACAGACAGGGGTTTGCAGGAGTGTTCGCTTCGTATACTGGGCGGCTTCCTCCCGCTGCAATCTGTTAGACCTGAGGAATAATGCAGGGCTAGATTTAGCCTCGATCTATAGACAAGTTGCTGGCAACTTGTAAGAACAAGTCGGAGTTATAGATAGGAATGGTATTGATAGCTAGCTCTTTGCTTCGTCTGTGAGGTTTTGAAGTGGATCTTGATGGTCGTATTTGACTTTGCAGATGTGCCACATGAACAAATCTTGAATCCCAGAAGCACCTCCGCGGTCTCCATCGATAAAAGATTATCCTCAACTCGCCAAAAGCCACAACTTTGATTAGGGTGAAATATGTGAAAAATGTGAAAGATGCTTCCCCAACCCGGAGGCTCAATGACCTGCCTCCGGCGGCTGAAGAGCAAAGTCGTCGAAAAGCAAGTATGTCCCGATTGCTCTGTCACAAGGCAGCTGCTGAAGGGTCTTCCAAGGTGCATGAATGTTACCAAACCAGCATGTGCCACCAGGCTTCATGTTTCTTTCGAAATCGCTGACCACTGGAGGGCATGTGCTTTATCTCAGGCAACAATGCAGCTGCCTGAATTGGAAGTGAGACTAGCGATTCAACTGCTCGCAGTTCTGCACATAAGATGCCGTGACCTCGTAATCACTTGATAATGGTAGCAGCAGCTCGTATTCAGGAAGCCATCAACAACGCTTGCATTCCTGAGTTTCCCACACAGCAACTTTGCAGTTAGCGAACAATAGCAGTGGCAATGATCAAAGACAATATCAAAGTGTCTTGGTGCGAGCATGGCTTTCCAGAAGGATTGATCTTGAAATTTTGAGAGTCAAAGTTTTTCAAGCGGTTGAATTAGAGCTGAACGCCACAACTGAAGCCCACTAAGTCACGCTAACGTCGGGATAGAAACGGGATGACCTAGCCCCGAATTGGCTTAGTCTTATGTTTCCCTTTCCGAAATGGGCATAGTGCCCCCCATTCTTCACAAGTCGGCTGCATCGACCAGGCATGTCAGATATACGGGATCAGATCTCTTCGAATGTAATTTATTCCATTCCTCTTGCAACGCTGTTTTCATCTCCTCATTAGTTCAGAGCACCCTCCGACGCAGCCTTTGCTTTAGTATATTCCAAATAGACTTAATCGGGTTTAAACCAGGGCTCTGTGCAGGGTGCTTAAGGTTATTAACCCAATTGGCGTCTTTGAGAGCTCGAGCAAGACCGGCGTTTCGTATACCATGCGAGGGGTTACCATCTTCTTGTAAAGAATAGTCATAGCCGTTCCAAAAACAAGCCGAAGAGACGGCATTGCAGTAGATAGGTAAGAGACGCTCTGTATAGCATTTCTGGGCCATATGGTTGTTCGATACCTTCTTTTCATGTGGGCGTGTAGCATCCCATTCTTTAATCCTTTCGATATATTGGGCCTCCGACTCTGTTTGTGGTCGACGAGGCTTCGGAGGCATCGGGAGCTGCTCAATAGTGTGCTCCTAATTGTTATAGAATTCGAGCTTTGGATTTGGAGCCTTTCCCCACCAGTTGATCCACGCTGCGATATGGAAGGCCGACCCTGTCCTCGGTAGTCGTTCCATAATATTCTCATCGTCATAGCGTGTACCCTCTTCACGTAGAATATCGCCGACAGCTCCAGAACTTCCGTATCGACTTGCCGCGATGTTCTGTCCCGTACGTGACTTTCTCAGCTCAATTCTTATCGGACACTTGTTTCTTCACGAAAGCCATTTTATACCGTCGGCCACCTTTTGTTTGCTCTTTGAGCTTTCTTTGCAATTGTTGCTTATGAATCGGGATGTTGTGATACTCGATTTGTGCTTCGTAGAGTCGATCTCGGACTGGATTCCGATGTGGATCGATAGGCATCTTAAACATATGCTTTGTGACCTTTGAAGGCCTCCGAAGTTGATTCTTCGACTGTCGACGACTCCTCAGCACAGGTAGATTCCCCATAGCCTTCCTTTCTTTAATCCACCGCCGGCCAGTCGACTCCTTAGTACTCTCATCGGCGCAAAAGTGTCGGAAACTGATAAGTTGTTGACGTGTATCGTGGGCAGTGAAAAAGCGCGTTGGCTTTAGTGTATCGGCAGGAAATCTACGCGTCGGGTCTGCCGGTGGTGTAAATCGTTCAAATGCACGCACGTGTTGATGGGGCTATTAGAGGATAATGATACAACCCATGGTCATGCGCTAGCGCTTCGGCCGGATACCATTCAAGATCCAATTAAAAGAGAAGCAAACATTGAAACAATCGAGAATCCAGCAGTTTCACCTGATATTGACCGTCAGGAGACTGTTTGGAACATTCGAAAGGAAAAGGTAAAGAAGTGAGTATGGAGGGCTTTCGTGTCAAGAGATGGATAAAGTATAGATTTGACTAGAAGAGATTCTGGAAGAAGAGAGAAGTTCTAAGAGAATGAAGCTATATATACAGGTGAATTGTCAAGTATGGAATGTGTTATAATTGATTGATTGATTTTATCATACACGGATCCAGCCGTCTTTCAGACGATCTGCCTTTTCCCACCATGATATCCACCCAGCGATGTGAAACATCACCTTTCAAAGAGGGCGCTGCTCGATATTTTATGGTAAATCGCGTGTTACTTGCTCCCGAAGCACTTTGTCTTGTGCCTGTGAACTCGGATCTACATGTGCTTCATCCGTATACACGATATGATCGAAAAACCTGAATGAAGGGTCGTAGATATGAGTTTCACCATGAGTCGTCCTCGACTCCGCATTCTTCTTAGAAATAACCCTCTTGATGAACGCGTACTTATACATTCCACTGCCCTTAGTATATTCCTTTCATTTCCTCTGTAATTGGCGCTTCTGAACAGGTAAATTGTGGTAAGTAATCTGTGCTTCGAGGGGCTGTTTTCGTACAGGATTTGATGGCGAGACTAACATCTTCCAAGTAGCCTTAGAAATGCGGGATTTGCGTCCAAGTACTTCCGATCGTTTCCTCTGCTTCCTCTTTGCTCCTTCAACTCTCTCTAGCCTTCATGCCTTCCATCTCCTTCCAGTTCTCTCACTGACCTTACAAGCCTTACAAATCGATCATGGGCTCCTAGTTGCACCATCCCGAGCGAGTGCGTCATAGAATTCGCATGATCGTGTCATCGTAGCTTGTTTACCAGCAAGAGGTTCAGGGGGGGGGAGTTTTGAAAGGATTAATACGCGTTGGTGGTGCCATAATTAAGTTGTATTTTAATGTTTATATTTCATCGTTATACGCGATTTCAGTGTTTTGGATATTGGCCCGTGCGTCATGAATTCTGACCACCAACCACTGTTGGAAAGACGGTCCTATGATTACGTAATCGCAAGACTCCCAGAAATGGCGAGTTGATGACCGCAATTGTAAACCACTTTCCCTTCCACTGAAGTCAACCATCGCCTCAAATACCATACATCATGTCGGATCACACTTTACGAACGCCAGCTTCAGGCCCGGTAAGGTTTATATAGCAACAATGGCGCGCTGGGTAGCTGCTAATCTACATTGGTAGGCCTTTGGCAGCATAAAAAACAGCTGGGACTATCCAGCATACAAAAGTCCTTATGGCCCGAAGTACGTTGGCATAAGCAAAGGATAATAGATATGGACAGAATGCTGACCGGAGCAGGATGAAGGTCCAGCCCAACATCGCAGGATTCACGGCTAAGAGTGCTCTGAAGCTGTATGTTACGTCCCAAGCCGACCATCATGCCACCCTTTCTGCACGAACGCAATGAAGAACACAAGTGCGGGAGTTTTGAGGCATAGAGGAGGGAGATGGACCTCGTAGCTAACGCGAAGTAGCGGGGTTACCCTTGGTGCATTCGGCGGTGTTGCAGGATTTGTTGTCGTATACATCCTCTCGGACGCTCCACGATTCCGCAGAGATCTGATGTCTGTATGGCATCGTCCCGCACTCTCCAAACTATACTCGGGCTGATCACGATATTGCAGAAACTCCCAATCATTGGCAAAACATACATCCGCGAGATCCCACCGTCTGACAACGTACGTTCTTCCGAGCCCACAGAATCATCTTCGAGTGCAATTATCAGTTCCGCAGATTGGATCAGCATGCTGATCAGACGTTGATTGGCAACACTGTCATACTTGGTGTTGTGGGCATCATGATCAAAATTGGCTGCGCTGCGATTCGGCGATTCGGCATTCCTTCCTTACAATTTTATTTTTGCATTGTCTTTCATTCACATAGTACCCGAGATCACTACTAACGTATATTATAGCCATTCTAAGCGTACATGGCTGTCTTTGCCAGGATGGCATGAGGGAAGAATACCAGGCGACGGAGATCAAACTGTACCATACCATACAAAACAAGACTCGCACAATAGACATTGTTTCTTCCAAGATGGCGTTGTACGTCCGACATGTACACGTTCTTAATCAAATTGATTTGTCGGGTCTTGATTGCTGTCCTTTGAATTTGCGTTCCTTGCCATAGACATCAGCACCTCGGTTCTGGAAAGTTCCATTGGACCACTTGCTTAGCAAGAAAGAATCTCACTTTCACCAACACCAAAATCGCGATTGAACACTGCCCGAGTAGATGCGTCGATAATAACGTGCAGCACCTTATATCTGGATCAATCAATCTGGCATACTACATACACCAAGACATTTTACCCCACTAGCAGTGTATACCAATTGCGACTGCACACATTAAGGCTGCAGGTCTCCCCAACACAGGACAGACTCCGAGTCTGAACAGCTTCCGCTTTGCCTGCCTCCTGCGTCAGCTTTGGTATTGACCCTGAAGGTTCCAGCATCGAGAGATTGCGGGTTAGAGTAACTGGCGAAACATCCATCATGGCACCATCATCCCGAAAGGATGAAGCTATGGCATACAAGGAAAAAGGTAATGCAAGGTATGCCGCAAAGGATTATAAAAGCGCAATCGAGTTTTACTCTCAAGCGTTCGTTGCTCCCTTCCTGAAGACCGAGATGGTCTGCTGACCAGAAATAGAATAAGATGCGATCAATTGAACTACCTGCTCTACACGAACCGCGCAGCTGCGAATCTTAAGCTCGATAAACCAAAATACCAGCAAGTAGAGATAGACTGCTCTACCTCCATCGAAATTGAGAAGAAGAATCTAAAGGCGCACTACTTCCTTGCTATGGCCCTAGTCGAACTGAAGCACCCCGAATGGCAAGAACGATCTCATACAAGCGCAAAAGAGGCACATCGATTATGTGTGGAGGAATGCCAAATGGTGCCTATGGGAAAGGGAGCTAGCAACATACAAGTTTTGACGGAACTGGTGCTCAAGTGCAAGAAAGAATGGTGGGAGAAGCAGGAGCGGGAACGACTAAAGAAGATAGGGGGACTGCATGCCGAGCTGGCTGCTATTTTGCGTGCGAGGAAGGACAATGTGAAATGTGAAAGCGAGGCGAGCGAATACCAAACAAAGATTGACGAGCTTGCGAGCGTCTTTGAAATGGCCGGTATAGGTGGTAAGGATGCGAGGATAAAGAAGGTACCGGACTGGGCTATCGATGATATTACCTTTTCAGTGATGTTGGATCCTGTCATGGTAGGTTTTGATCCCGGTTCCCTTGCTGCCACAGAACACTAAAGTCACAGACTAAAAACGGCAAATCGTACGAGCGAGCCTCGATATTGAATCATCTCAAGAATAGCGAAACGGATCCGCTTACGAGGGAACATCTCACCGTGAGAGATTTACGGCCCAATCTCGATTTAAAAAAGGCTTGCGAAGAGTTCTTGGATCAGAATGGTTGGGCCGCGGATTGGTAGTCCGGAGCGAAAGCGATATGCACGGTATGTTTGGAGAGGGCATTGGAATAACAGATACATGGCAACGGCGTTAGGATAGGCCTTTTCGAGGCATCGCGCGCCTAGTGATGGAACTTAGTATCGATTGGTCATGCAAGCACATCGTGGCTCCCTAAGCCGAAACATATCAGTTTTCTCGCCAGCGGTCGAATCTTGGCCATGGTATTTTTTTCTTGGGGAAGTTCTGGAATCAATTTATCATCCTACCTTGTCACACTCACTGCATGGTCATTGGCTGTCATGTAGCCCATCCAAAGACCAGTTTATGGTGCTATAAGGTATTGAACACCCTACATAGTAATAACTCTTCTGCTACAAGCTTTAATAATCCAGGACATTTACCGACGTAAGAGAACGGCGATATGCATACGTACTCTGTATTTTATAGACTAGACATCTAGCTGCTTGGTCTTACTGCCGGTCTTTGTCTACATTCCCATAACATATAATTTTAACCTACCGCATGAATACCACGACAGCAGCAGAAAATGCGACGACAGCCATCCTGTCCTTTTCACTACTAATACATGGTTTCAAGTGAAATTGTATCGCGGCAGCTGGTTCCTGTGGCTCCTGGAATGACGACCTTCATCACCTTGCAAATTGTTTGGGTAGCGAGCATCACGGCAGCCGCTGTATGAAGGTGGCCTCAAGTTGCCTTGACACCACTTCGTAGTTGTGGAGGTAACTGATGAGGCTTATACATTGCCTATTCTGCTCTTCCAGGTGAGAAAGCTTGTCGCTTTCCGCTGGTTGGTGACGAAAATGACTGTAATGGAGTTCAGGGTCCGAGTCATCGCCTGTCAAGGGCCGTGAGGCTGTATACGAGCCATGGGCAGGCAGGGATGCAGAGCTTCATCAATCCGGCCCGATCACATGCCGAGAGTCCATGGACCAAAGCAAAGGTCTCCTTGTCAATTTGCCTGGCGGAGCTATACTGTATGTGTAGGTTATGTTTTACCCGTCCTGCCGTATTCTAAGTTTTTCTTTTGTTATTCTTGGAGATGCGCGTAGTGGTTGTGGGGTTTTTCCTTCTCTGTTGTCGCTTGAACTTCTGTTGTCGTAACCCGAGTATCATCAAGTCAGGCTGTGCTGTGCTGTGTTATGTTGCTAAGGGGGCAGATACCTTACTTGACCGACGGTGTTTCGAAAAAGGCGGAGACTTCAACGATGCGAGTTATAGTCGAACCCTCGGGATGCCAGAATACGTCTACTGGAGCGGGCGATAAGCTTGATATTACTGGTGACGGACCTTACGGCATTGATATTCGGTATGAAGGATAAGTTGGTACTGCTACGGTGTGAGGAGCTTATATAGTCCATTAGCGACTGGTCAACTAGGCCACCCCATAGCTGGCTTCAGATTATCACATATCCGTGAGTTACCAGTCCAGTTGTGTGGTGCCGGACGGCTGTGTCAGGCTCGATCGCTGGATACAAATGGCGGTTGTTGGTTAAGCCACAATCTCAAGATGCTTTGTCACACTCACTATGTAGAGGAATGTGTTGTTTGTACCCGGGTTAGTAACATATTTTCTGGCATGGGAAATCCAGAGTTGATATTTGACTATAAATCTATCCCTTCAGCAGTCCATTCTCTTTCCTGAGCGTGGCGCTGTGGAAGCTGCTGTTGTTGTTACCCCGTTGTTTCGCTATTACTCTCTCGTTATCTTATGTCAGGATCCTGCTGAAAAGAATTGCATGGAAGCCTCAATTGCTAGCACAGGAAACTCTTCTGGTATATAGTCTTTGGAGTTTCCTTGGTTAGGAGCTTCTTGCTCAAATTACCATAGAATTGCTTACCTTACAGTTTACCCGCCTTGTAGCGGTTTCACTTCCACGTGATTGACTCGATTGATACTTGCCTCTTCGTTCCTATACCAACCTGAAGTTGCTTCCAGCGAAAAAATCAGTTGAGTGTTCCCAGTCCGATTACTAACCGAAGTCTAGAGCCTTACACCAAGGTTATTTACATCAGTTTCTGATATAGCGTAGGCTGATATGTCTATCGGCACTATCCATGAGACGGAAGTTGGAGAAGCCTCTTCCATCCATGCCTTTTATGACAAGAGGAGACTCATACAGATACAGAGAAACTAGGCCACGTTGTGATGCTGTGTCAAGAATCTTCAACACAATCAGGTAGCATATAGGAGTGGAAGGTCCAATGGAAGTAGTGTTTTGCGTTCTTTTTGTTTTTTTTTATCTCCCATCTTCATTCGTTGATCTTCGTATCCTGAGAAATTATCTATATATATGTTGTATACGCGTGTCAGCTTACCCAGCAACCAGCAATCATGCCACCAGTGGTTGACAGAATTGGTGCCGCACCCTAATTAGTCAGCAAATTTGTAAAACCACCAGGGGTAGTCAGAATTCATTAGCCAGCCAAGACCCCACCAAAACAGGTGTAATTTTTTATTTTTGAAGCTATTCCAACAACAACTACCAG
>MU254298.1:0-17104 GCA_019669825.1 Calycina marina
TCAGAAGAGAGCGCAATTGTGGTGGATACTGGAGAGTTGTAAATACCTAGGTAGAAATTTTGAACCGCTTGCCCATATGAACCGGTAGACCATACAGCACGTTATACAAAATACTATGATTTTCGTGTTGTTCGAAACACGATTACTACGCAATATTTAGGGCTGTGCACAGAATTCCTGCACCCACTGTTGTGGGTGATCTCTTTATTAGTGTATAGATAGAGCTATGTGGATAGTTTCCTTTTAGTACTTAGTTATACCACCATCACGTCGAATTGAAAGCTTCACGAAGTTGACGGCTGGGGGACTTAACTTGCGTGGTGGCGTGGCATGGCATGGTGTGCAGCTTCAGAAGGTGGTACTGCTGCCCACTGAACGAGCGGTGCGAGTTCCTGGTGGCAACTGTTGGTTTCGGGTCAGATACGGAAGTAGAAGGACGAAGCGGCTGCAGAATAGCCATAGTATTCGGTTTCCAGCAATGAAAACGATCAGGAAATACAGTGGCCCTTCAATATCAAGAGATGGGCCTCTCGGGTTGTTGTCAGCTGCTTCAAGATACGTTTCGGCTTCTGTAGGAGACATGGAGGACAACGCAAGGTGCAGAAGCCGCATGCTGGCGTTACGATAATGATATGTACCTGTTGTCCACAAGGCACTGTCCCGTCTCCTCAGGTTTGCCTTCGATGTAGCCCTCGGCAGCCTAATGTTCTAATAATAATGTAAGGATCGGTTTGTTGGGCTCTGTACGTGATGGAATGTGATAAGGTAGTCAGTCTCATCAAGTTGAAGCGTCCAGCATGACTGATAAGGGTGGCCTGTTGATCGGTGGTAGAAAGAAATTGCTGTGGATTTGTTTCTTTCTACAAACACTGATGCCTGGATCTCTGAAGACTCTTACAGTCTAGGTTTGGATCAAATATATTTCGACATCTTTGACACCTTCGGATGGTTCCATTGAATGAATCCCAACATATGCTACTAATTTAGACGAACAATCTATATGAGCAACACCATTCGTTATTACAGGCCCCCCCTTGCATTGAGCTCTTGGGCAATGTTCTGGCCAATTCAGACTTCGCATTCAGGGGTTGGACACAACAGCAAATGGGAAACGTGAGAAGACATGACAAAATTTCACAGATAGCATGTCGCCAATGCGTGTGGTAAGGAATGACCAACACGGCGGTGAAGTTGCCCCAGGAAATGCAAGGGCCGACCAGTTGCCGCCGTGGACATGCTGGTGAAGGAACCAGAAGCTTCCTCTCCTCCGACTCGTCGAGAGCATCTGGTGAAGGAATCAGAAGCTTCCTCTCCTCCGACTCGTCGAGAGCATCTGTGTGAGGTAGTTGAGGCTGATCACAGGCTCGTGGAGACTCTCGAACCGCCGCCTGTTTTCTATGCATCCCCATCCTTCATGCGTATAGTGCTCCAATCCAGCAATAGAGACCTGCCGAACATGCTGTACTACGGAGAAGGTGAACATGGTGCATGAGCCAGCAATCACGCATTGCTTCGCTGTCGTCCTGTGAAGTCTTTGTGATATGTCACGCGTCGCTCGTCGTACCACGGTCCCGCAAAGCTGTGAGCCGTACTCGTCAAACCCTCGAGGATCACGACCATAGCTAAGCTATCGACCAAAAGGTACTTGGTCAGGATACATGGACCCCTTGAGTTCATCATGTTAGAAAGACAGGGCAATATCACACCGCATGTCAACCAGTTCATCTGCACCTCCTCTGGCTTTGACTTTCTTCGACACATAAGCTCTTGCCTGGATGAATTATGCAATAAGAGTACCAGACTCGCAAATTTACCCTTACCTATACCAATGGCTCCCATCACGAGTTTGACGCTGCGTGATCCTCTTTTGATGAACGAAGCATACTGTTACTCCTCGACCACACTCGCAACCACGGCGTCCATCTCAGACGATCTCAGTTCACCTCGAACCCCTCATACTCCACGAACACTCTATGCTCAGACCTTCGACAACAGCAATCGTCTGAGAACATCTCGAAGCCTGACTCCACAGCGCCGTCCAACATACAGAAAGGACATCTCAACACTCATGACGGGATTCACAACCACCGACGAGGAGTTTGATGCGTTGCCGATAGTTATGCGTCGTAAAGTAAGTGTTTACTCATATACTTGATTTTTCTTCCTCGTGGGTTTTGACCGTTATCTGTTGCAGCAGCAAAACGTGGTATTGCAAAGTGCGTTGCTGCCGGCGTGTAACATGAACCAGGGCTTCCCCCACGCAATTTTCTGGCCTCACCGGTCTCAGTGCCAGGCTGTCTCGCACAGTCGCAATTTTGTAGCAACGAGCTTAATTGAGTTTGGGGGACTGGGTCAAGTCCCAAGTCCTTTCCCAAAATGGCCAGCGCTATTCAATTAGTTCCCTTTCCCGCAAAGCCATGCCCATAGCGTGTTTTTGGTTATGCAGGTCCATCACACCAGTGTGCACTGCTTCCAAAAGCTAGAATTCTGGGTGAATATTGGTGAGCGGCCTCTGAATCTATGTGGCATTGCTTCTCCCTTTCTTTCATTCCATCCTATCTAACCACTACTTTCGCAGTACTTCTCGACACTGGAGCGATTGAGGTTTGCAGAATCGTCGCGGACAAACGCACTCAACGAACTGCCAATTCAGCGGAATCAACGATCAGGACACACGACTCTTGCGGATCGAAGGGGTCTCTATGTGCCTCCCATATTCGAGCCTCCCCGCAACGCCATACCACGCAAATTAAGAAAGGTGTCGAAGGACCACTCTATCAAGTCGCTATCCAGCAAGGAGGTTTCTTGGTATTTGACCCTGCCGGAGAAAATAAAACGGAAACAATTCACAAGGGACGAGCAGGTTATACTGGCAGGGAGACTACGAGAGAGTGTGATTCTGGATGCAGCGGATGAGGCAATACTTAAGAGTCGTCGTGTAAGCCGCAATCTGTCAGCACTCTCTGTGGTCCCGTCACCTACCCTCAGCATCCCGGACTGGCGTTCCGAAGAAGAACCGGCTTCAGGCAGTCCGATGGATCAGTCGATATACGAGAGCTTCAGATGGATGGAGGAGGAGCAAGATCTCGACCTAAAATTGGTGCTGGACGATTACCATGCGAACCTTGAAGGAGCAATAATACCTTCCACAGAGAGCACCAGGAGACCATCCTTCCGTAGAACGATGTCAATTAATAAGACGCCATTTGGCAGGAATTCCCTGAGTTCAATAGGGCCACGTTCGCCAAAGTTGGAAGGTTATCATGGCCGGAATAAGTCGAAGGCACTATCGATGATGGTTCCCAAGCATACCGTACAGGACTTGGTGTCCTCGATCGACCCGAATGCAACGCATTACCAGGACCCCGAAGCACGACTAAAACTTCGTGTGTACCTAGCTTCGCCACAGAAGTTCGATGAGGCCATAGAATTTGGCTTCCCTAGCATAGAAGGTGGACCTGATGACAAGGAGAACAAAGCGCCACGGGCGCCAGTCCACCGAACAGGAAAGTCTCATTCAACTGAAACAGGACATTCATTCCTTCTCAATGATATAGATACCGTCTCTCTTTTCGAAGACGATGTCTCCATGATTGAACTGGACTCACCCGTCACGCCGATCGATAAGGAGGCTACATACCGAACTCGGCATATGGTCAGCACTCTGTCAGGAAACAGCTTCAAAGCTTCAAATGGTTCCTCACGACCTGGAATCAGTAGGTCTAGCACTCATAAGCCCCATGAGGCATACACATATGCCATGGCTGGCAGCCGTGAGATGACTCTAAGGATGACGCTTACACGTCCAGACTTGCGAGCTGATGAGAATGTTATATATGGATGGCAAGCATCCAACAAGCCAGCTCGAGAGTCAGTAGTACCTCAAGTCCTGGATGAGAAAGTCATGAGGGGCCCTTCCAGTGGTGCTGATGGCCGTAGAACACCAGAAGATAAGGAGACCGGTGTGGTCAAACGCATCTGGAATAGGGTGAAGAGCCAGAGAAAGGGGTCAGTGCAGTTGAAGAGCGGATAGGGAAAATAGGAGGAGAAACTTCGAACAACAATACTTCTTTTGTCATGTAACTTTAGCGGACTGGTTCTGGACAGCAGGGTTGCATAGCGTATGTGTAGAGCTAGATACCACTTTATGATTGCGCAGGTTAGAGAATGAGAGACGTTATAATGGCGCTATCTTCCCAGCTTCCTGAGTCACTATCGTAGCCTCAAGGGTCTCGACGCTGACGAGTCTATTTGAACACCTTGAACATGGATTCAATGTGGTTTCTCAACGAGCTGGGCGATGCTGTTGCTTTCGGCTGGGGCCGCAAACGTACCCAAAATAGATGTTGTACAGTATGTAAGTCTTTTATATCATGGCCAACAGGTGAAGTCTGTCTATCTCGTCCCATTCACATGTAGAAGTGTGCTCGCATTGAATCACAGGTCAAATAACATATAAATACCTAGCAGTTCCATTGTTCACAGTCGCTGCATCGTCATATGGGTGGAGTTCTCACGGTTTACGCCACATTCTGGACCAGTCAGCGACTATCAACGTCCTAAAGAACACGCACGCTGGCAAGCTCCTAAACAACCAACACCCACTGTATAGCTGTATTTCTATCTTTCCTATTTATCTATCGATTCTTTCGCACTAGACCACTGTACGAAACATCATCAAGGCAATCTTGATGAGCTTTTCCTACACATTGATGCGCTAAACCACCCATCCACCACATCTCACAACTCGAGACAATGAGGTTGTTCACAGGGATTGGCTTCCAGAGCCTCCTATTAGCCTCTCTTCTCTCGCTTAGTTCTCTAGCAAAGAAAGACGAACCCTCCATCAAAACGACAGACTTCCCCTTCCTGCCATGGGGCCTGCAGTACTTCGACGACTCGGACACGCTGCTCTTTGAGGACGGGACGGGGCGCATGGTCTATCGCTCAGGAGATGCAGGCGAGAGCTGGAAACCTGTAGCTGAGGTACCACAGGGCAAGATGCTGGAGGTGGTGATGCATCCGTATGATAACAAGCGGGCGTTTGTCATAACGGAGGATAAGACGCATTGGAAGACTAGCGATCGTGGGAAGTCGTGGCAGGAGTGGAAGACGGATAGTCTAGCGAGCATTTTTCGTGAGGCGCTGACATTCCACGCTGGCGATGCGGATAGGATGATTTTCAATGCTATGGACTGTACGGGCATCTTCTGCGAAGAGATTGTAAGTACTCCAGATGATACGTTGCTGATGATGGGGCTAATGCGTTTTTTAGACTATGGTTACAACAGATGGCTTCTCGAAAAGTCCGAAATTCCTGAGGGCAGAGACGGAAGGATGCTATTGGGCTAAGGGGGCTGGTCTATTTACAACTGGCCAGAAAGACTTGGATGCGAATCGGATACTCTGTGTCGCGAAAGGCAAATTTTCGCCTTGGAGAAAGGACTACAGACTCATGGTGTCGGACAACTACTTCCAGGATGAGCAAGAATTCGAGCCGGAACTGGAGCCGGGGCGGACTGTCCAAGGCGTTGTCAACATGGCTGTTAAGCAGAAGTATCTTCTCGTCGCAGCTAGTGCAGATGGTACCGATGAAATGGCCCTTTATGTTACGGACGACACGATAAAATGGCACAGAGCTGTTTTCCCTCACGATCATAAATTGAAGGAAGAGGCGTATACTGTGTTAGAAGGCACGAACTACAGCATTCAAATCGATGTTATGACTACCAGACAAAGTCGTCCCATGGGAGTTTTCCTAAGCAGCAATTCGAACGGCACATACTTCACCCGAAACATCGAGCATACGAACAGAGATCGGGACGGTTTTGTAGATTTTGAGAAGGTTTCCGGCATCCAAGGAATCGTACTGGTCAACACTGTCAAGAACTGGGAGGCTGTGCTAGATAAAGGCGTTCCGAGGGAAATCCGCACTGAGATAAGTTTCGACGATGGCCGAAACTTCCGTGCGATCAAAGTCAAGGATGATGACCTCCACCTGCATTCCGTTACCGAGCTATCGAATTCTGGACGGGTGTTCTCAAGTCCTGCTCCAGGTCTCGTAATGGGCATTGGAAACACAGGGACGTCTCTCAAACCTTACAAAGAAGGCAATCTTTACGTATCTGACGATGCTGGCGCGACGTGGTTTAAGGGTTTGGATGGACCCCACAAGTACGAATTCGGTGACCAAGGATCTATTCTTGTGGCAATCGCAGATGATGGTCTGACTGATGAAGTCAAATACTCCATCAACCACGGCAAAGACTGGAAGCCTGTCAAGTTGGAATCTAAGATCAAGCCATTGCAAATCACCACCACCAAAGATTCGACAAGTCTCAAGTTCATTGTTGAAGCCGTTGAGGATAAGCGCGACAACCCCAAGGGATTTATCATTGCTTTGGACTTTGATGACCTGCACGAAGGCAAATGCAAGGACAGTGATATCATTGACTGGTATGCGCGCGTGGACGATAAGGGCGAGCCGACTTGCATCATGGGTCACACACAATCCTACAAGCGACGCAAGGCTGATGCCGATTGTTTCATAAAGAACGAATTCGTGGATCCAGTTCCGATCACTAAGCCATGTGACTGCACAGACATGGACTTCGAATGCGACTTCAATTTTGTTAGAAGTGAAGATCGAATGGAGTGTAAGCGGGTTGGTTCACTTATTCTCCCAGAAGGAGCTTGCAAGGCTTTCGGCCCTGATGACACTTTTGAAGCCTCTCCCGGATGGCGACTGATCCCCGGCAATGACTGCAAGCGCATAAGTGGACCTCAGAAGGACGACAAAGTCAAGGCGAAATGCTCCGAATCAGTGGCTGCTCCAGCAGATGGTAAGATCAATAACAGTCAGAAGATCTTCAAAGGTGATCGCTTCGAGGAAAGAAAAATTTATCTGGAGAGAACCGGTACCAGCTCTGGTCTTGCTGGACAGGATGATGAAACTGTCATCGCGCAAACCGACAAGGGAATATTCCTTTCTCATGACCACGGCAAGCAGTGGAAGGAGATCTTGGAAAACGAAAATATTGTGCAGATCTATCCGCACTACTACTTCAATGATGTTGTCTTCTTTGTCACCTCTACCACCAAAGTGTTCTACTCCATGGACCGCGGAGAAAACATTGAACATTTTGAAGCACCAACACCACCAAACCGAGAAGGCCTGGCCGTCTTGAGCTTCCACCCCAAGTACAAAGACTGGTTCATTTGGATTGGAGCCAAAGACTGCGAGAGTCAAGAAACTTGCCACTCGGTAGCTTCCATTACGCAGGACCGAGGCGATAGTCAGTGGAAGACACTGATGCGATATGTTGGAAAGTGCGAGTTTATTCGGGAGCCAGAACATGCTGTCAGCAAAGAGGAGAAACTGAAGCGCGAGAAGCTCATTTACTGCGAAGCGAAGGAAAGAGAAGACAATAAGCCAGATAACCCGATGCGCCTGATATCTAGCAACGACTTCTTTAACGAATCACCCAGGGTTCATCTGACAAACGTCGTGGACTTTGCAACCATGTCTGAGTTCATCGTCGTTGCTACCCGAGATGACAAGAAGGACACTCTTTCGGCCTCCGCCAGTGTTAATGGAGAAAACTTTGCTCAAGCCGAATTCCCCCATGGTTTTAGTGTGGAACATCAGAAAGGTTATACAGTCCTTGATAGCTCGACGCATGCTGTCTTCCTTCATGTCACCACAAACAACGAGGAAGGTCTTGAATACGGATCAATCATCAAGAGCAATTCCAATGGCACCTCTTATGTCATGAGCTTGGAAGCTGTCGATCGGGACACTACTGGCTTTGTTGACTTCGAGAAACTCATCGGTCTCGAGGGTATTGCCATGGTCAACGTTGTCGCAAATGCCAAATCCAAGAACTATGCTAAGGAGGGGAAGAAGCTGAAGAGCGTAATTACTCACAACGATGGTGCGGAGTGGGACTACCTCAAGCCCCCAGCGCTTGATCCTGATGGCAAGAAGTTTGGCTGCAAAGGATCCACGGACAAATGCTCACTTAATCTCCACAGCTATACCGAAAGGAACAACAAAGCACACACTTTCTACTCGAATTCTGCGATTGGTCTTATGATGGGCACTGGAAATGTCGGCGAATACCTTAAACCTAAGGGAGACGAGGTTGCCACATTCTTCACACCTGACGGAGGAGTGACTTGGAAGTCTGTCAAGAACGGAGAGTACATGTGGGAGTTTGGTGATCAAGGTTCAATAGTCGTAATCGTCAAGGACAACCAGAAGACCGATGTCGTGTATTACACGCTGGACGAGGGAGACATCTGGCAAGAGTACAAGTTCGCGGACGAGCCTATTATGATCAACGACCTTACGACTGTTCCCAGCGATAATGCTCGCAATTTCCTCCTTTGGGGCAAGAAAGGCAGCGATCTGATTACCATCAACCTCGACTTCGCAGGTCTCACGGATGTCAAATGCGTGCTGGATGAGAAGGACGTGACTGGAGGTGACTACTACCTCTGGAAGCCGAAGCACCCAAAGCAGGATGACGACTGCTTCTTTGGTCACGTTTCTCAATACCACCGCAAGAGGGTGGAATCGAAGTGCTACAACGGCCCGATGATTCCTCACCTACACGATATCGCAAACAACTGCACCTGCACCCGACGTGATTTCGAGTGGTATGTTTCTCCATTTATTACTCTTCGATACTAGCTAACGACCATATAGCGACTTCAATTTTGAACGCGGACCTACTGGTGAATGCATACTTGTGCAAGGCTACCAACCTCAAAGCCATAAGGACATGTGTGCCAAAGACCCGGCACTTGAAGAATACTACGACGTGACAGGCTACCGCCGCATTCCAATGACCACATGTCAAGGCGGACAGGAACTAGACGTCAGCATCGTGCACCCATGCCCAGGCTTTGAAGCAGAATTTGGCAAACGCCACGGCGCATCCGGTATCGCCATATTCTTCGCCATCCTCATCCCTCTTCTCCTCGCCGGCGGCGTCGGCTTCTGGGTCTACCGCAACTGGGAAGGCAAGTTCGGGCAAATTCGCTTGGGTGAGCAATCGACCTTCGACGACGAGGCGCCGTGGGTCAAGTTCCCGGTTATGTTCATCGCCGGCCTGGTTGCAGTTGCTGCTGCGCTGCCGCTTGTTGTGAGCGGTCTGTGGAAGGCGGTTAGCAATGCATTGGGGAGAACGAGACCGGCAAGATTTACGACGAGAGATAGCTTTGCGAGAGGAAGAGGCAACTATGCGGTCGTGGATGATGATGAGGGCGAGCTGCTGGGGGAGGATAGTGATGAGGAAGTTTGATGATGCCACTACTACTACTACTACTACTACTCTAGGTTCTCCCTTGTTTTATGAATGATATTAGCCAGCATCTTTTTTTGTTTTGGATATGTTTTCGGGCAATATCATGGACTGACTCTCCGATCTAGATGAATGTGTAAGTAGTCAAAACGTACTACTTTGTGTACTACCGTGCCTGTTTTCGTTACCTGTAGAGTACTAGCCTCGGCTCTAGGTCTGCTGGCAAGCGGTCAAGAATTAACGCACGATACAGTCAGATTTGAATCAAGCCAATACCCCTGGCTAGGATACCAGCTCGTGGCACAACACACATTGCACAAAAACCTGCAATACCAAAGCGAGCTAATGGAACTTCGAAGCTTAAAAGTCTAGACATCTTCAAACGATATTGCCAGCAAATTAATAAATACTCCTCTACAATGGAGTCTTTTTAAATGCTAAAAAATGCTGGCCGATTGATGGGATCCGCGTTTCTGGCTGCAAGTCAAAATCAAAATATTGGTCAGTGTCACCGAACTAAGTAAGCACAGCCGACCCAGAACGCTATTCAATCATCTACACCATCACTAAGGGGATGTACAGCCTGTACTTCCAACCGCTGGCCAAATTCCGGGGGCCGAAACTGCTTGCGGTTGACCATTTTGGCCTACTATATCCTGACCGGCCGCTTCGTTTTGAAGCTTAAAGAGCTGCATGATGAGTATCGCGATGTGTTCAGGACGAGCCCGGAGGAGCTGAGTTTTGGCGAGCCCAAGGCCACGCGCGATATCACGGAGAATTCTGAGTCGCACAAAAGTCCCGAGTTCTATATCTAGCAACACCTGTCAGAGAGAAAGTCTAAATATACTGCGCATGGTGGAATGTGCTGATAGTTACCCTCTGAGAGGGCAAGGATGGGCATGATAACGCAGAGATGGCGAGTCGGTTATTCGTATCGTCGAAAAATGATAATACCATGTGAATGAATCGAGGCGACAGGCTGTAATAAGTCCCAGCCAGGTAATATTTCTGAAATAACGTTGAATGGGCTTCAACGTTGATTATGGCTCTCCGATTCTCTTATTTTTGGTTTCTCTTGCTTGCCATCTTTGACAGATCCAACAACACCTACGACTGCTAGCTCAGACGGCTCAGAGCGTTGCGGTACTAAGTATTTACAATTGAGGCAGCCTGTTGCCGGTCGTCTGTCATCACTACCTAGTATGTCTCGCCGCTTAAGGGAGCGGCAGGTATCTGGTACCTTTGTGCTGCACAGCTCCAGATCTACCCAGTATTGGATGCTGAAGACGCGATCGTACTTGAAGCGGCACTCATGTTTGCAAACAACTGGGTGGGACTCGCCACTCGGAAGAATTGGCTGACTGGTTGATTTATTTATTTATTTATTCATCCATGGTTCCAGCCATCTGTTTGGATAGCCATGCCGGAATGGCCCAGCTCGGCGAGCAACTGCCCTTCTGTGTATTACATCCCTAGATATCTGGTGGGCTACGGCTACGGCCACAATTTTGCCATGTTGCAACTCCGCTAGCCACAGCAACCGTGTTTCCACGACTCACTGGTCCTCATAGGGAAAAAAAACTCCCAATATAGTTCTCTCTAGCCCAAATCGCACGTTCCATACTCCCGTAACTCCAATCCCCCCCCCCCCCCCACCCCCAAGACTCTAACTCCTCAAATCACGTGAACGTGTGTGACCTTCTGTGGGCCAAGTGGCTGCTATGTGCTCTGTAAATTGGTAACATCGATTTAATGAGGGTTCAAGGATCTGTAGAGCAGGAGTATGGTTGCAGGAAGTGGTGATGTTCTCCCAGATCCACAGAATTGTGTGTGCTGTGTGTTTGTTTCGTTATACGGTATATGGTATTACCGCATCTGAAATCTGGGTGGTCCAATTGAGGCTGTGTTGAAGTAGGAAAACCCTGAGGAATTGCTGCCCGCTTACCTACCAGTATTACGGGCTTGATGCAATGATAACTGAGCACAAACAACCGCCATCCATTCAATGTGGTAAAAGCTAAAGAAAGAGAAGGATCCGGCAGCGAGGATAACTAAATACATGGTGCAGGTCAAATGACCGTGTGTCAGCTGATCCAATGCCAAGAAGGGGTCCACCTCTCACAGCCAGTGCATATGTCACGTGAGCGAAGGCTCTCATCGTCCTGCATTGAAAGCGAGACTTCAATTTCGATTGAAGATGGATATGCATCTACCCGCTGTCCGTCACTTCTCGCATTTCCTATCGTGATCGACGGGATAGCTCTGTTGTATGACCGCTTGGTCCCAGACCACGTGGGAAAGTCGCGCTACTACCTCGGTTCCTAGCAGGCGAGGTGCTCAAGAAAACCCAAGCTTTGGTGGCTCTTTGTGGAGTCAGTTCAAGCTTCGCAAGCTTTCAGCCATTCATGCAATGAAATGTAACGCTGCAACAACATGTAAAGCTTGACAGCGATGTGTAGACGACCATTTGAAAGAGCTGGGCCGCTATCGATCGGGGCGAGTTGAAAGTCGCACTATGGACTAGCGGCATGTATAGGACATACATGGCCAGCATTTTGTTTCTACGGTTGTCGCCGCGCAGCGAGCGGGCATACGTCAAGGAGGCCCTTATCGTCTCTTGGTTGGCCAGTTGATCTATTGGCAGTGCGCGGAATCTCCGCGTGGATAGGCTATGGGTGTTGATTCTTATATAGGGCTTGAATGGATTGACAGGCTTCCAGAAAGATTGATAGTGGCCACAGACCTTTCAGGAGAGGCATAGATCAAGATGCATGCCATGGCTAAGCACAAATAGACAGACAGTATTTCTACGGCGCAAGCTAAGTGTACGTGTAACTATAAGCCTACTACCTTCGTACCCTTCCACTCCCGACTGTCTGGAACAATGACTTCTTTTAGCGCTATTTGCATACTTCATTGGTAACAACACCAATCAGACCCTTATCTCCCATCGCCCCTGGTAGCGGCCTTCGAAAATCACCGCCCCACACGCCCTACAACTGGAAAATTGATTCTGTCCCAAACAAGTTCGCGATGCGGCCCATTGCGAGCTTCCACGGCATCCCAAGCGGACACTCCGCTGTCCTTCGCCTGAGCTTGTCTCCACCGCTATCTGAGGAAATCTTGCCCGAACTTGTCTCCACCGTTATCTGAGCGAATCTTGCCTTCGAAACGAATCCTCTATGCCTGACTCGCCGGGGCTCGTCAAAAGACCTTCTTATCCGGGTTAGCGCACTACTCAATATTTGCCGGACCGTTTCTGGTCCACGTAGGAATTTTGTATATAGCATTCACGCGGGGTCTCTAGAATTTCGGTTTTCGCCGTCACCGTATTCCGCTCCCTTTTAATTTTGGTAAACCATCTCCTGCACGCTTTTGGATATAGCGACAATGAGCGCCATGGGCAAAACGGCCAGTACTGAGAAGGATCTCGAGCGCAACCATGTCGTTGACGATGTCGACTCGAAGCATAGCTCGCCAGCTTTTGTTGCAGACGGCTCAGATTTCGAGGACGGATACACGGCCAACCCACGCACCAAGGAGATCCAAAACAGATTCGCTCCTTTGAGATACCTGGTCAAGGGCGAAGATTGGCTCGATGCTAAGATGGGAATTGAGACTCAGGGTATTGACTTGATCAAGGAGGAGGACAAGCAGCCTCCGCACCTAGTCAACTCGTTCTTCATCTGGTGGTCTATGACGTGCCATGTAGGAACATTACCCCTCGGACTTTTGGGTCCTGAGATCTTCTACCTCAATCTGAACCAGAGTGTGGCTGCTATCGTTGTTGGAACCCTGCTCGGTGCTATGTGCACTGCATACTGTGGTACTCTTGGTCCAAGGGTTAGTTCTACACTTACTACGGTATGATGAATGTCACGAGGTACTAAGCTGACGTGTGAAGACTGGTCTTCGTGCCATCGCTACTTCTAGATACTCCTTCGGCTTCTGGGGCGCCAAACTCTGCTCGGTTCTCAACGTCCTCATCGGTTCTGGTTTCGCCATTGTCAATGTTGTGGTCTGCGGACAGCTACTCAGCGCTGTATCGGACTTCAAGATGACCATCAGTGTCGGATGCGTCATCATCACCGTGCTCTCCTACGTGATCTCCATCTTCGGATTCAAGATCATTCACACCTTCGAAAAATACTCGTGGATAGCCGGCTTCATCCTCCTCTGTGTCATGATTGGTCAGTGCGCACCACACATGGACTCGTCCTCCCCCGGTGCCACCGGTATCGATCTGGCAGGTGGTTTCTTGTCCTTCATGGCCATCTGTTTCTCCTCCTCGTCCGGCTGGTGCTCCATCGCATCAGACTACTATTGCAACTACCCGGCGAACACCAAATCCTGGAAGATCTTTGTGAACACTTTCTGTGGTGTTACCATCCCAACCATCTTCGTTACCGTCATCGGTGCGTGTGTTGGAAATGCAGCTTTCTCCGCTAACGACTTTGCTGGCTACCCTCCATACGCCGATGCCTACGAGTCTGGTGGACTAGGAGGTCTGATCGGTGCCGTCTACCATCCATCCGGCTGGTCCAAGTTCTGCCTTGTCATTCTCACCTTCTCCGTGCTCGGAAACAATATTGCCGTCTTCTACTCATCCGGTCTGTCCATCCAGCTGCTCGGCCACTGGTCCCACGCCATCCCGCGTTTCATCTGGTCCGCGTTTGTCGCCGTCATCATTGGAGTCTGCGCTGTCGCCGGAAAGGACCATCTATCTGTTGTCGTCAGCAACTTTGTTTCGCTACTCGGATACTGGACCATCAGCTTCACCTTCATTCTGTTAATCGAGGACAAGGTCTTCCGTCGCCGCGACGGCTACAATCTTGCCGTGTGGGATCGCCCACATGGCCTTCCATGGGGAGCCGCTGCTATCACCGCCCTGCTTGCTGGTTATCTCGCTGGTGGTGTTCCCGGGATGGCGCAGACCTGGTACGTCGGTGCAATTGCGTTGAAGTTCGGTCCCTACGGTGGCGATGTTGGAATCTTTATGTCGGGCGCTATCACGCTTTGCGTGTACCCTCTATTGCGATACCTGGAAAAGAAGCATACTGGACGTTAGATCCGTGTTTATTGTTGCCAGCTTAAATAAACTTTGTAATACAAGAATTGTGCAATAAAACGCCTACATCTAATGCATTCATTCACCTTAATCTTGCTTTTGTGTAGCTTTATCCACCTGATCAAAGATGCAACCATTTGAGCCATATGAACCCAACTGATTCAGTCTTGTCACTTCATTTGATTTCGTAGATGATTTGACCATTCCTGTTCATGCTTCCTGTGACTTATGGGTAGTTTGAATCTTACTTTTGGAATTGAAGGGGGTTATGGAACGTTGGAATGAGCGCAAGACCCTGGTCACGTTACACAGAAGGAAAGCATGCACGGCACCCCTTTTTCACCCTCGCTTAATTCGCTTCCATTACAGTATCTGGTACGGACACGCGAGGAGCTGGAGGGCTAGCCAGTAAATCCTCTCACCGCCCTGCGCGTGCGCGAGTGAGGATGCTCGAAACTGTGATCTGCGCTCAACTCGTCATATGTGAGAGACCAGTCCTCGATAACTCATAGGTAAGGGCTCAGCATTAAACTATATGTAAATAAGGAGGAATTACAAGTATCGACTCTTGCTCACTGTGTAGACAAGAAGAAAAGTCTTAGGATCTTCTAGACGTGACGAAGAAACAAGGAGAAAACATATAACTTTCTCGAAGCGAGTGCACGTGATTATCCCGAGTCTTAACACTAACCCTCACATCATCTTCGGGATTCGATGGTGGTGTTCGTTCTGAACCTTTTCTCAGATTCAGCACTAAATTCTGAATTCGATTCAGCCTTCTAGGGAGTGAGGATGAAAAAAGAAACCGAATCACTTCCACGTGATTTACTTCGATTGATACTTGCCTCTTCATTCTTATACCAACCCGACATTGCTTCAACTCGAGAAGGTCCTAGTTGAGCATTCCAAGCCCGAATACTAACCGAGAAAGTTCAGAACGTTACACATCGTTAGGGTGCAAATAAGACCGACCTCTATGTGTGTAGTAAAAGTGGAGAACGACTAAAAGAGAGACGAAAATGCAAAAAAAAGGAAAAAAAATAGAAGTACATCACATACAACAGTAGGGATTCGCTGGTCGTCACCGACCCAACTACTAGTCTACCGATCTGAGGCTTGTGTATGGCAGAGCGGACGGGATGCCCAATTGTCCTCAGTCTGTGGTCGTATGTTAAGCAGTGTATTTGCTTTAAATATATAAAATTATAAAACAAAGTTCTGGGATTCCGGTTGATATTCGGACGGGGAATATTCAACTGATCTTCTCGACAGAAGTAACGTTAGGTTGGTATAGGAGTAAAGATGCAAATATTAATCGGGCTGAATCACGCGGAAGCAATTTCGTTACAAGCTGAGTAAATTGTGAGGTGAACAAAGCAATGGTAATTTGAGCACGAAGCTCCTAAGTAAAGAAACTACAAATACTATATTCTAAGAGGCTTCCATGTGCTAGCCCTGGTAGCTGGTCTAGCACGGCTAGCAGCTACGTGATATTAGCCATCCTGTCAATTCCCTGGTTCGCCTCCTCCTGTAGGTAACCGACCAGTATGTAGAGTATGCATGTCACCCGCCTGTACTTGGTGTCTTCATATATAGCCAGGTTCTCTTGGCTCTTCTCTTCCTCATTCCTGGAGAATCTCTTATAGTTAGATATATGCCACTGGTCGGTTATCTACAGGAGGGATGAATGAATCAAACTGTATTGAGCGTCTTACAGAGTCTGTTTGCGCTGATCATTACTAAACTCGGACCATACCAGTCCGAGGCTGTAAGTGTACCCAGAGAAAATCCGCCTAGCAGGCGGTAAAAACCCTTGGTTGTTCTATATACAAACCCAAAGTAAACTCTCTGACTGCAGGAGGAAGCAACCCGAGGAATAAGAATCATTGCTCATATCACGTGACTGCAGGTCAGCTAGCAGAGCTAGCACAGGAAACTCTCTTTGTCTTCAGGAGATCATGGAAACAATGAGCGAAGTTGATTTATAATATGAACTAGGGACCTTTGGGTTTAGAACCGGGCAAATAAAACTTCATCAACTCTCTTCGCAATTTCCTTAGGAGCTTCATGCTCTAGTTATCACAACTTTGTTTACCTCACAGTTTACCCAGCTTGTAACGGAATCGCTTTCACGTGATTTAACCTGATTGATACTTGCCTCTTCATTCCTTTACCAACCCGACGTTACTTCTATGAGAATATCAGTTGAGTGTTCCTAGCCTGAATTCCAACCGGAGCCCCAGAACGTTACATAGATGCGAACGTGGCTATAGTCTTCAAACGATTGAACATGTTCTTTTCTATTGCAGGAAATATCATCAGCTACGCCTAACACACTAGGACCAGAATTACTGCCCTTGGGGAGTCTTGGGCATCCCCAAACTTGCAACCAAAGCAGCTGAATTTATGGAAGCAACCCAGCTTCTAGGCCAGTTTAGGAAGCCGGTAGGAGACATGTACAACGAGTAGCACAGGACTGCTGCACTTGTAGAATATCAGTACAGGCGGCTTAGCTGCGATAAGGGACAAACACCACGGTATAATAGCCATAGATAAACTTCGAGCGCGAAACAAAGCCTTTCAGCTTTGCCTCGCATGCGATGTGGTTGGTATTCGCGTAAAGTGCACCAGGAGGTGCAGGAATTCGTGAGTGGGGGGTCAGTTAGCCGAGAACATCAAAAAACCCCCAAACGCGTCTTCACTACTCTTTCTAATTATATACAACAAC
>MU254299.1:0-16982 GCA_019669825.1 Calycina marina
AATTAGCCCAGCACGTCCTACTGTTGGCACGTGGCATTAAGCGCACGGACCCCAGACGTTAATTATACTACTACTACTACTACTACTACTACTACTACTACTACAGTGCGCGTACCGTACCGCAGACATCATTCCTGACTCTATCGTCATTTGGGCGATACGATTAACCTGCCGCGTAGAGATACTGGTATTGTATACCAGCTCACTCACTCATGATCAAGAGTATCTCCCATAACATCTCCACCTTCACGAAGTTTTGTCGCCTAAAATCTATCTCTGTTATGGACAGATTCGTTAACCGCCGCTGTACCCTGCATCTGTGTGGCGTGCTATTTATCAGTGCAGAACAACGTCCTGATTTGTCGTCACGTGTTTTGCTCCCAATCATCACTTATTTTGATGGCATTCCTCCTACCGCTTTGCTGTGTCAGTGATTAAAGTGGCAGAGCAGACTGATTTGACACGCAAGACGTTCAACCGCAGCCTAAGTTTACTTCAGCCTCTATGCAGCCATCGGTGTCATGGAGCACTTCGAGATAGATAAACAACCAGGCTGGGTGCGGGGCAGTCGATATGCGTTGTATGAGCCGCTCGCGACGTCCTGGAGGCTCTTCACTTTGACCAGCAGCATAGGAGGGTCAGTCGCAATCTACGGATAGTCTTTTTATCCAAGGCTAATGTGCTTTTTGTAGTCTCCAACTCGTCTGGTCTACCATCCTATCCAGCGGGACAGTAAGATGCTCTTGACCACCAGATTACTCAAATCTGTACTAACCTATCATTCAGCTGTTTCTGCTATCTTTAGGCTTCTCCAAATCCTCTACGGCGTTGATATGGAGTCTCGCGCCGATTTGTGGTACAGTGGTACAGCCATACTTTGGCATGATCAGCGACCAGTCGCAAAACGTTATGGGACGCCGCAAGCCCTTCATGCTCGGAGGGGCTATCGGAGTAAGCGTCTCGTTGATGGGCCTTGCGTTATCTGAAAGCATGGCTGTTGGGCTTCTCAAATTTCTTGAACTAGACACTTTAAGCCGTGCAGCCCATACTATGGTCCAGGGGGTTGCCGTAACTTGGTTCTGCTTCTTGAACATAGCCATTCAGCCACTACAAGTGGCAGGCCGAGCATTTATCATCGAAAATGCGTCTGCGGAGGAGCAAATACTTGCACACGCCTGGGCCAGTCGGATTCAGGTATGTAGAACAAGAAGACTGCTTCCCAAAGATATCGAAAACTAAAGTACTGACAACGAGATATAGGGTGTCGGTAGTATCTTGGGGCTGTTCCTCGGCTCGGTTTCTTTGCCACCAATCCTACCTTATGGCAACACGATGACTGGATTTCTTACTTTGTGCCTACTCATTTCTATTTGCTTGCTGGTAACAGTCACTATGAGCTGTGTTCTAGTCGAAGAGAAATGCACCCGCGGTCAGACATCAGCACCCTACAGAGGTACAAGCTTGTTTTCAAGGATCAGGGACACTCTGGTTTCAATCAAAATGATGCCGAGAACGATTCGCAAAGTGTGCCTCGTCCAGAGCTTTGCGTGGATGGGGTGGTTCCCTTTCCTCATGTATCACACTACGTACATATCTGAAATCCGTAAGTCACCGTCTGCAATTACTTGCCTTCTGACGTTTTGCAGATGAGACATCAGACGCCGCTCATGTTGCAACGGCCGGATCAAGAAAGTCTAATCCGATAAATATGGATGCTGTCCATTTTGGTTCGCTTGCCGGTCTACTGCTCGCAGTGCTTGCGCTCGCCACCAATTGTCTAGTTCCTGTCCTTGTCAGAGCTTTCGAAACTGCGGGTGGTGACAAGATTAAGCAGCTTCTCGAAGGTTCGAAAGCTTCCGAACTCACCGCAAATTCGAACACCATCATTGCTTTTACCTGGGTATTGGGACATGCGTATTTCGTCACAGCAATGATACTGACTTTCTTCATCACATCTCGCTTTGCAAGCATGCTGCTGGTTGCGTCTGTCGGCATCTCATGGGCCATTACGCTGTGGGTTCCATACTGTCTGGTGGGAGCCGTTCTAGCCAGGCGACAAAGGCTGGAGCTAGATGATGCGCTGGAAGCAGGAGTGGTCATGGGATTTCATAATGTTGCTATATCTGCTCCACAGATCATCTCGGCGGTGATCTGCAGCATTGTGTTTACTTTGTGTGACGGCACGGACTCTGGTGTGGCTTGGGTATTGAGAATTGGAGGATTTTGGACTCTGGTGGCTGCATATCTCTCATGGGGCATGGTTAAAGAAATGGATTCTCTCTGATATATAGACCATATAGTAACATAGTGCATTATCACAAGCCTGCATATCCAAGTGGCGTGTGGAAGTACTTTGCTGTTTGATAATTGACGGTTCGGGACTAGGACCAATGGTCCACACCAATCGCCTTCCATCTCAGTTGCACTCCCATACAAATTGGCGCAATAGTAAGAGTGAGACATGTCACTTTAGGGCTCAAGAAAACACAAGAAACTGCGTACATCGCATGAATGCTGTCGCGTCGAGCATTGACGATGCCACAGGTATATAACTTGTTTTCCAGGCCTTTGCACAAATGCTGTCGATGTTGATGCCTCTATGTTTTAGAAATCACTGAACTTTGTATACGTTCAGAAGCTTTCTACTTCCTTGAATATCTACCTCCACCCGATCTGTTAGCAGGTATGGATACATCGAACTTCGGTGAAGTTTGGGACGCTACCGGTCCACCAAGCTTCCGGAATCGGTGATCTTGGTGGAGGAAAATCAGTTGTATCAATTGGAGATGAGTCTCCGTGACAAAATTCTTCAGGGACTGGCGTGGGGTTTTCTTTGACTGCAGACACATAGGTTTCTATAGCACTGATCAAGGCTGGTGCTATCTCAGGGTTCCAGCTCAGAATATCTAACGTCAAGATCTTGTCACACAGTGTTACAATAGGCCTGCTAGTTTTCTCAAGCGATATTTCCAGTGAGCTATTCTGAGTCGTTACATGCGTTAGGGTATCTCTTTTCGTGCACTGTACTCGCGCGATGCCACCCTTTGTTGTCTCTGCTAGTTGTTGAGTTCAGACTTGAGATGTGGATAGGAGGTTTTGACCTACATCTGCATTGGCAGGCGCGGGTATTTAACGATCTTCTGTTGCTTAGCTCGGAGCTTCGATAAAAGGATTGACGAGGCGATGTAGTCAAATGCAGTCTGTCGGCGTCACAATACTGGAAAATTGAAAGTGGAAATCTGAGAACCGAGCGGCAACAACTCCCTCACCTTTGAGCTGGAAGAAAATGAAATGGCCGGTTGTATAGAAACATCGGTATAAACCGGATCTATGACCTCGAGTATCTCCGTTCCTGATTTTTTATGCACAAACGATGCCGTCGTACCACGCGCTCTAATTGGTAACCAGAACCTCAGCATTGCTTTGTAATGGATTGAATGCATTTACTGACCGCACCAAATTATTTCCCGGAGGCAGCGCAGAACGTAATCAGAAACCGTGTTGCGATTAATGTTGCAAAGCCACGCGGAGCACGGTTTTAAAGCCACTTTGCCCGCGTGAAAATCCGCAAGGAATCGGTCTGTGGGATACAGCAAGAAGATGCAGAGTTGGTACAAATGCAGGTAGATTGTCAAAGGACCGAACGCGTGCTGTCCCCCCCAAAAACTAGGCAAACCCGCTGTTCCCGCCGACATCATCAGACGTACCCTGCACAGGGCTGTAGCCAAGGACAAAAATTGGATGAAGCGCAATCAGGATGTATGGTGAGCTGTGCTTTGTCAAGGAAGTCCCGAGCTGCTTGGTTCGCAATTATTTTGGATCCTGAGTACTTTAGCCCATGACCAGTGAGAGAAAGTGGGAATAGCATCTCAATATTCACGAGCATATCTTGCCCTTTGTTATCTTTAACGGCACATTAGCAAGAGCCCAGCTCTGGAGATCGATGTTTAATGCTTACCTGTCACAAACAACTTGCCCTTGTCAATCATTACATTGACTGGCAACAGTGCAAGCACAGTAGAAGTGACAGTGAACTCTCAATTGCTCATATCTTTTGAAGCTGCTAAAAGAAGGGCCTCGGTTTCTTTGATCGTTGGCTCGAGGTGCTTTTTTTTTTTTTTTTTTTTTTGGGAAGTCCGAGCCTGTCCCAGGAATAGGTGATGCAAGATGAAAGGCAAAAGTGACGTCTTCTAGCATCTTCATTTCCGACGCTTTATCCGTTATGTCGGAAACAAGGATGTTGACATTCTTTCCGATATATTCGTGGTATTGGTCTTGGATGATCTGTGCTTGTCAGGCTTTCTGAGACTCGAGCGGACGCGGAAACCTGATTTGAGCGTCGCATTGACTACGTGGGATCCTACGAAACCAGCACCACCGGTATCCGGTACTGAAGACGAGAGAGCTTGCCACATTGCTGCGGATTCTTGTGCCGCTATAGTACTTCAGCGATGTGTATGACTGCGTTTGATAATGAGATGTAGTCGGAATGTGTTCACTGGGAAGCATATATGGGCTTACCAGCGGCCTGTAGCGTTGAGCATCTTAAGAATCCAGACTGGTAGCCACAAAGGCCACGCGACAATCTACTTCGATCGAGTAGACCGACAGGAAATCAATTGGCAGTTGATACTCAACATCCCGAGAGCGACAACGAACCTATCTCCGACAAACAGTTGCGCAAAAGCGAAGAGGTGTTTTTCTCTGCCTCTTCGACCTTGTGGTGGCCCAACTTACCAGGAATACAAGTCTTCGCAGCAATAACAGATGGGCGCAATTATTTGGTGTAGACACATGTAATTGATGCACCTAGTGAGTGAATGCAAGCAAGCTGATCATAGATCATGATTACAAAACACACTTACCTACCACAACAACTGAAGATTTGTGCTTCATGGCCAAGCCGCTTGATGGCCACTAGAACTAGAATGTAGAATGAAGGCTATCATTTAGTCTTGAACACTTATACCGTGCCAGCGCGCCGTAGTCAAGATCTAGGCCCTGCAGAACACTAGCACTCTCCTCGTAATAAGCAATGACAACCCATCAGACTGCGAAGACAAACTATGCCGCACATAGTCGCGGCAAAGTGGCGTATCGTCGACTTGGAGCATCCAGTGAGGTTCCATTGCTCTTCTTCATCCATTTTCGAGGCACTATGGACAAATGGGATCAACTCTTCGTTAACAGCATCGCCACCGCTAGACCAGAGCTCCTCGTTGACTACGTCGGAGTCAGAGTCGGCCAGAGCACTGGCACTATAGCCAGCTCATTCCGGCAGTCTGGTGATGATATGATCGATTTACTTTCCTCAATCAGTGTCAAAGAAGTAGATATCATGGGCTTCTCAATCGGAGGATTTGTGTCTGAGTTGAACCACTTTGAACGCCAACCCAGCCGAGCTCAAGGTTAAGAAACTTATTCTTGCAAGGACGGGAACAAATATTGGCCAAGTCATCGAAGAGTCAACGAACCCCTGCATGGTCACAGCAACAGCGGAGGCTACTCAAGTCACAAATTCCAAGGAGCTGTTCTTTGCTAACAACTCTATCGGCGATGAAGCCGCGGAAAAGTGGTGGGCTCGCATTCCCGAGCAAAAGGAGGCGACAGGTGGAGAGGCTCCGTCGCAATGGTTTTCATGAAATTCCGAAGATAGTGAAGAGGGTCTGCACAACCACGAAAAGGTGTTGGAGTCCTGGTTGAATCTGGAGACCAGTCGCAAGTTAGACGGATCTTTTGAAAGACTGAAGGATATCACCATCCCAGTGTTGGTTGCCAACGGTGTGGTACGTAAGCTTTCTGAATACAACCTTTCTGTTTTGCATTTCGTCTGTCTGACACCCTTGTAGGACGGTTATATGATGCCCACCTCTAATTCCAGAACAATTCAGCATACAAAGTGACCATTCCTTCGAGAATTTCCCTGATTCGCTTGAGATAGTGTTCCGTTTTCACTCGTGTCCTCCATGCTGTTCAATGGCCGCACTAGCCATCGTGTATCCTTTGACCCACGCCTGCTGTGAGCGATTGCTTTGCAGATTTGGATTCGTGGAGATGGGTGTAATCGACTAATACAGTGTGGATATTCAGGTTCCAAAATTTCAATTTGGTGTTTGCGTTTCGTTTTTCTTCATTATACATGCATGCATGATATACGCCTTTCATACATTCAATATATACACTGACAGTTGGACCCACTCCTCTACTTACTGCCCGTTCCCAATACCCAACTCTGTCTGAGCAAAGCCATATCCCTCATATCCATCAATTCTCCCAGATATGGCAAGATCCAGTCGAGCTCATCCTGACTTGGATTCCACCTGTCTCTCATTCCTTCCCAGATCTCAATCATTCTCGCCTTGCCAACACATTTTGCGAATGCCCTCAACGACCACAAGACCATCCATTTCGATATATACAGATGCCTATCGTCCTCGTTCTCTTCCAGAGCAGTCATGAAGATGGACCAGGTCCTTTCCAGTAGGTCTTCCGTCCATTTCGTATACCGAATACCGCCATGCCCCGCGAATCCTTTGAAGAAAGCTAGAAAATGCGAGCCATCGATCGGTATTTGGAGCTCAATCAACTCGTCGAGGAAGACAGCGATCTTTTCAAGGTCGCCAGTCTCTACACCAAATGTATTGAACAGAATGTGATAGGTATGTTTGTCCGGCCCCATCGACGACCTCGCTTGATATTCGACATATCTGTCTGGACTCTGCTTCACAATGTGGGCCCAAGTCTGGTATGTCTCCGTGAGATTTCGTTGTTCCAGGTAGGTCTTCGGACGTTGTTCAATGGAAGCCTTCCTCTTCATGAATTCGTAGATCTGCTCAGCTTGACTGGCCTCGTTACAGCGTATGAAACTTGCTATGAGACAATTCAGCACGACTGTATCAATGATCTGTCCGGCATTTTCAAGCGCCTTGAATGCGGCGCGCACACCGTCACCATCTTCTTTGAGGCCATTGAAGTACATTAGTGAGACATGGGTGAAGCGTGTTTCTGGTAAACCTCGATCAAGCATGCCTTTATAAAGCATATCGGCGAGTGTGTACTTTCCAGCTTTACATGCCACGTCGAACAGGATGTTGAATGTGACTTCGTTTCCTTTCACACCAGCAACATGTTCCATTTCCCGCCAGACATACATTGCAGCTTCGAGCTCTGTCTCCGTTGATCTATATACCCATCTAGCAGCAAAGGATACGGCGCTGTTCCACTCACTGATGTTCAGTGGAATGGCGGTCGACTTCATGTCATTGAGAACCGAAAAATATCTCAGCATTGACTGCTCATTCTTCCGCTCTATGATTGACAGGTGATGCAATAACTTGTGTCGAACGGGGGCAGAAAGGTATGGCGCGCGTGGTTGAGGCAAGTCTTTGTACAACTGATATATGATCTCGGGATCTGTCGTGCGGACGCCAAGCATGGTTTCCAGGTCATAGAGCTTTTCTTTGGTGTCTGCATCGGCCGGCCATTCCTTGAAAGGAGGCGGCCACTCGTCCACCTCTTTGTCAGAGACAGTGAGATGAGGCCCATCTGAAGGTTGATATTTCCTATGAAGTTCGGAAAGGGGAATGTGGTCCTCCGAAGTGTATCCTTCGTACTGATCTACCAACGCTAGCAGCTCCTCCCGTGTACGAATTGACTCATTGTACTCTGCCTGTTCTCCCAGAAGGTGTGCCGGTCCATCTGGGGAAAATGGTGCCTTGCTGGACAAGTATGTCTTGGTGTGTTGGCGGCGGTGAATCGAGTGCCCGTATGTGATGCTCTTCTTCGCCAATGTATGTTCTGTCGCGCTTGATGGTGTGGGAGTTCGCGGCGACCGATGGATTTGTCTCTTGTATTTGTGCTTGTGACAGTGAGAGGCGCAAGTAAGAGATCCGAAGAAGCAAGCTTCAATTGAAGCTGTGCTGGGCGCCCCATAGCCATAGCCATAGCTCTGGGTAAACACAGTTGGCCCTTTTCCGGTGTTGGCCCTTCCATTGATTGTAATACTGTAAGGGGCGGCAAGAGGGTGAAGATACAAGAAGGGAAGCACCTGGCGGCGGGCTATCTTCACCTTCGAGATGACAGTACCAGTCGTCGAAGGGCTGCAAAGTATGGACATGAGCCGTGGGACATGGTGGTGGTGGCCCGAAGTGAAGTGAAGTGATCTGCTATTGACTTCCTCCAGACGTCGGAGTTACGAGCGACAGTAACAGCGCCAATATGGTTTGTTTATGGTTCCAGGATGGGCTCGGTTGGAGGCACATAACAAGCTTAACGTAAATTGTGAGCTAATCACGTGATAGTTTCGCGCTTTTGGTACCTTAAGGTACATAACATGACCTCCTCAACAACTTGCCTATCCACCTACTAAATCTCACTTAATATGGCGCGAGGACTCAACCTCAAACCCTCACGGGTTTACCAAATCGTCACTCAGATATTAGAGTCTCGTGGCATGCCACAACCACCTCCGTGGTACAAGACCATCGAGTCCATACCTCCTGCAGCCATCCTCACACGCACCCAGCCCGTCCAGCACCGCGAGTTACGGAAATCCAAGAAGCGCAAGCCAAGCAGGATGTTCCATCCACAGCCTATTGAGTACGAGGAGGATAAGCTGCGGAGAGACTTTTTTAGAGATCACCCGTGGGAACTTGCGCGGCCGAGGATAGTACTGGAGAATGACGGAAGGGATGGGCAGAAGGTCGATTGGAGTAGGGGAATACAACAGCCTGGGCGGCAGCTATCGGGAGAGAGGTACGGACGCGTCATATTATTTGGGAGCCGGAAGGTGCTGACCAGATGATAGCGTGGTACAGAGACAACTCTGGCTTATGAACGAACAAGGCATGCCCAACAGCCAGGCTTACGACATGGCGCGAAAAGAGTTCTACCATCTCCGCCACCAGGAAGATGTCGAGAGAAGGGTTGCAAGAGAAGAAGCAGAATGGGTCGGCGCCGACTTCGCAAAGGGTGCCTTAGAAGTTAGCATGGAGTTGGAGGACAAGAGTTATGAGAGCTGGAAGTCATGGGCGGAGAAGGAGGTCGAGGTGCTAAATAGACAGCGTGATGGTGCTTACACGGCTGCTGTGACAGAACATGGGGATGATACATTCGAGAGACTCGGGGGAGATGACATCGTGGTAGAAAGTACGGATACACCTGACCAGCCGTCCTGAGAGGGTTGTATATCACGACTTGTAGGTTGTACCACATGAGACGAGCATTTCAGGCTGCACTGGTTCAGACCACATTCTCTGCTTTGGACACTTTGGTGAGGAGAGGCTCAGTTGTTATTCGTGAGTATTACTGTATCGCTGTCGACAGGACGATAGTTATGCATATTCTTTGTTCAGAGCACCAAGATCCCCAGATATTCCACCCTCTTCCTTTTGTTGTTCAGCTTTACCGCCAGCTTCTCCCACTGCACAATGAACACATTGCTCAACCCCAACCCCAAAACGATCTTCCCACTCAAGCTCAAGCCCTCCACCCTTGCAAAGCTCTCCACGTAGATGACCCGCATCGACCATGTCGGCGCCATCCCAGACAATCTCAAGATATAGCTGGCTAGAATAACAACGACAGCTGTCGCAGGACCATTCGTCATGATAACATCGGGATATCCATGGTGAGCGACTATGGATTGCCGACATGCAGCACGCAAAGCACCTATACAGCCCCGCAAACACCTCAAGGCAGAAAGGGGAGTCGTGTAAATCGGCTGCTGAATGGCTCGCGCTCTCGGTACAATCTTCAAGTCCCAGACACCGTTCACAGGGTCCACAATTCCCTGGCACGGCACGGATTTCAGATCCAGCTCGTCAGTCATACCATCAGCATCTTTCTCCCCTTGAGCTCGCCGTATGTTGCTCTCGATCTCACGTGCTTTGACCTCCGCGTGAGCGTCTCCTGACGATGCGATGTACGTTCTCTGGAAGTAATGCGCGGGATCGATTCGTCTGAGAAGACCGATCATCTCGCGTGTGTGGCCACCAGAACCAAGGACGACGACCATATGTGATGCGGTGGTTTTGGGATGGTTTTTGAGAGTGGGATTCCGATAGCCACGAGAGAGGAGCGGCATAGTGTAGAGAATTCGAAGCTGGCATCTTGATCAGCATGGTTGAATCTCTCCGACCGCCAGGATATGGTGGTCTCACAAACACCGTAGTACATATTACCAGGAGTGCTGCAACCAGTAGCGGAAGCTTGGTATATGAAAATGCAAATGTCATGGGGCGAGATGTGCGGTGTAGTGTAGGAAAAAGTACATGCACTTCTTCGTGTGAGAGGAATGACTCCCTGAGTGTGGTGTGTTGTGTTGTGTTGATTTCTCAACCTTTGGACACCTACGATATGGGAAATATGTGGGGAATATGTTGGAATTATGTTGCCGGGCGTTGTTGATGGTGGCGCGGGTGCTGGCCTAGGTAAGGTAGATGAAGTAGTTGAGATATACCTTAAGACAGGTGTACCGTACACGTGGCTTCTGTTTACCTCATTAATACCTAGTTCGCATCTGATCTTGACATAATAAACAATGCCTCTATTGCTTCGTGATGCATAGGTAGCGTGGAGTGTAGAGATCAATGCACAAAACACAATACATAATACACAATGTAAGATGAACTAGTTAGCTTCCTTGAGTCAAATACATAGGTAGTAGATATTGAAATCATCTATTAGAATTGATTCGCAAGCTAGGGTTGTGAGGTATGTAGTCTCACCTCCCACTACATTCTACCTACTAAGCAAATTTTACAAGGGTGTTGTCGTTGTTGCTCTCACGGAGCGCAGTGAGAGCAAGCGTTGGACTTGGCATCGTCCTCAACCTTTTAGCCTTTCAATCTTTCACATACACCCAGACCCCTGTTCAGACGAATCCCTGCTAGAACGATATATCCTTTAGTCCAAATAAGAATACCATATAAGTCCCAATATCTGCGATATTCGAAAATCACTGCATATCTGTCTATTGGTATATTATACATCATTGTGCCTACGCAATGCCTCCAAGGCGCCTTATCTTAACAGGATAAAGACGTGCCCTACGCAGTCGGGCTCACCACCATACACCAAAACCAATCCATAAGCAATGTATTGAGTGGTTTTTTGAACAGTATAACCATCGAATGAGACAACCCTCTGTCTCCGGATCCTTAAGCAATACCTTCTCGACCCTTGACGAAACTGCGAGCACGATATCAACTACCGTGCGAGTACGAGCTGGCAATTGGCCTGAAATAGAGGCGATTCTTTGGGAGTGGCAGCTACCACCCCCGAATGGACTTTGATGCCCCTCGACCTCCTCCACCTAATGTCTCTGACCACGTTCATGCCGCAAACATTGCCGGAAACGAATATGTACAAAAGATGGAGGACACTACAAAGCTACTACGAGAGAACATGCGAGCTATCCAGGAATGGCACGAACGAAACGCGAACAAGAAAAGAAGACCCGCACCACTGTACCACAAAGATGGTTTAGTCTACTTAAGTTCGAAGAACATTGTTTCTGAAAGGTCATCCGCGAAGCTCGACCATAGGTATTACGGCCCGTTCAAAATCATCGAGGTCTACAGAGTATCGCCTGGCGCTACAGCTCCAACGACCAGCTGCCACCACCATATAACTCTGTTCCTGCGCACAATGCGTTCACTCTCCCCCAACGGAGGCTCCAGCCAGAGTCAATTCTGGGCTTTTAGATAGAACAACGAAGGGTTTTTACCGCCTGCCAGGCGGCTTTTCCCTGGGTACACTCAGAGCCTCGGACCATTAGGGTTCGAGATTAGTCATGATCAGCGCACACGGATTCTCTGTAAGACCCTTAATACAATTTCATTTATTCATCCACATCACCCCCTTCCTTAGACTTGGCTGCAATCCATTGCAAATCTCGTGAGCTCTCCAAAGAGAAGAGCGTGACCTACCAGAAATTGAGCGACAACGCCTTTGCAACCGAGCTCTGGCGAGTACTCCGCTTCTCATCAGGGTACCGAGCCCCATGGGACTGGGATTGGAGGCCTTCGTTATTGGGCGATCCTTACGAAATTGCTGATGATCTCCATACCGTCGTCACTCGTGCAGTATTCCGCATTCCAACTCTCGACTTCGTGAGGTATGCGCTTGGATACGAAGACAAAGCTCCATTTATTGGCTCCTTATTTAGTGCCGTTCGAGACGTATGCAGCAGCCTTCGGAGCAGTTTTAACAAACATCCTGAGATAAAAAATACCTATGTCAAAGTTGAGAAGGTAAGTTGGTGGACACCTTTACATGACAGAGTACTAAGCAGTAGCAGATATTGAGGTCGCGATATCACCCACTAGCCCACTGGATAGTTGCCAGCCTCGGCGGCTCAGACGAAGTTCCATACCCGCCAGCATCTCTTATTGACTTCGCTCTCAACCCAATCAAGGACGTATTCACAACGCGCAGCTTATCCTTTGTTCTCGAACAGCTCGCGGTTCTTGATCAACGATTGAGACATGTCAATCGGGCTTATGATTGGACCAGGTGGTCAACCGATCTCTGGTTTTTGGAAGTCGTATACCAAGCATTACGGCCAGAAAATTTGACAAATCTGCCATCGACTCGTCTCTTACCGCCGGAAGATCGGGATGCAAGAAATCTTTTCCTTGGGGGGTTTGAAATGACTTTCCGGTATGAAATACGCGCTTTATTGAGGAAGATGGAAGTTCTCTTCTAAGAACCTTCACAAATTGGGGCTGCGAGGCGTATAGATACAACCCCGAAGCAGATGTGTGTGCGGCAGCTAAAGTACGGAAGTGCGCTGTCGGAATCACGCTATCGCAGCCACTAGTCCCATCGTGTTGCTCCTTTCGAATTTGAACAAAGCTTGTTCAGACATCCTCGTTGACATACCACCGATGCAGGTGCGGTTGTGATGACTGTTCGTAGACGTCACTCGATTGCTTACCAGCAATGTCTTCTTTTTCTCTATTCAGTACGACAGTGCTGCTTTTCCTTTGCACATCTCGTTTTGTTATGCAAAGTGGAGTGGGGGATCATTATTGACTGTGAATGAACGGATATGTATGCCTGTTCTTAGATGTAGACCTAGAATAATTTACTACGCTTCTTGCTTCAACCCCTTTTCTAGATCACCACTCCGAATTCCCCAACATAATAAATAATGTCCCCGATCACAGATGGATTTATCAATGTGGACGTATCCCCCAAGCAATTCCCCTGTCCTTCGAGATTTTTTCGCAGGATCCGTCTCATGATCTTACCGCTTCTTGTTTTCGGCAAGTCATTAATGATGAATACAGCTTTGGGCGTCGCAAATGATCCAATAGATGTCCGCACCTGAAGGATTATATCCTTCCGGATCTGCTCACTGGAGACAGATTTTTGGGAAGGCCGAGTAACGAAGCTTCAAGGCATGGGCGTCGCGAAATCGCTAGCGGCTGCAGTTTCGTTGATAATTTCGTGCGCAGGCCAGAGTTTACAGACTCTACCGAAGATTGAGAAGTCGCCGTAGCTGCAGATGCGAAATTGAGCAAGTGAGAATAACTTTGGGATGTTGCAGGAATTGACCTATCGGGGTTCCGTGCCTCCATCTTTGTACTTCGTTCTATGGATTCATATCCATGCCGGCTGATTGCACATCATACTTAGATATCATCTAAGGCAGACTTGATTGGTGTGCAGAAGGTACTTTTCCTACTGTAGTGACCGGAAGGAGAAGCTCCCATGGCTGATGTGTCTGTTCCACTAATTACAACGAATTTTATGCTCAACAAAAAAAAGCTCCCTCGCCATCATATGGACTTGCTGTTTTCGACAGGTTTGGTCGTTGTTTTACGCGGGCTCCCCAACAACTCTGGTTTAGCGCTAACAACCACGAGCTGAATGGCTTCTATTGTAGCAACGCAACATCCTCATCCTCATTCACCACCATCGTGTCTCGAACCCAGCCTGTATATGTTACGGAGGAGACATACCAATCCCACCGCCCAAGATAAGGCACAGACATCCGCGGAGAGTTTGGACGGCAAGCATCCCTCATCGAAAAGGGGAACAGGCAACTCACTGCCACTTTTAACAACAAAGTCAGCCTTGAGGAAACATGCTATATTGAGCCAACAACTTAACATTTTGTGGACCTGAGGAGCTCTCCTCTGGAAGTCCATAACTCTAAAACCCCCTTCCAAACACATTTCCATCACCTGGAGGCAGAATCGCTGATAATCATTCTGTTTGGGCGTCGATCTCTGTGTCTTTATAGAACCCTCTCGATCGAGGCTCGCCCATTAGCCTGTCTCGGCTCCTCATTGGATTGCTTGCAGAAGCCTCTCGTGTGCTGGCAAATTTAGATCACGCAAGCCACGACCTCCAATATCCAAGGAATTGAATGTCACTCATCTGCCGCACTAACCAAGGACTCTGCAACGCCCATACATGCACAGGCAGAAATCTTTTTGATATCCAATACCGATCTGTCGGTTGCTGACATGTGTGGCTGCACCACGACGAGATCAGACTACTTTTAGCATGACAAGCGACGGCAATGATCTCTCCTACATCAAAAAGATCCGTTGACACCGCGGCTGTAGGCAATTACACGTGGAAGATCAATGCGCTTTCTTTGCATATCGTATAATTCTCAGCCCTATGGTCTTATTGCTGCGAGTGCATAATTGTCTCTGCATAGCCTAGCAAGGAGGTTCGACTACTTTGTGGCTAGGATAAATAAACACATGCCCTGATGTGTGCTTCTAGTAGATTATCCTCCACGTTGAGAAGCAGAGGGGTGATTGATGCTCGCTGAGTGCACGGCCCACGGTGCTTCAAATTAAGCGATCAAGGTTCCCGATTAACTGTCGTCGTGGCTCTAGTAAATCTCGTGATAAATAATAGCTGCATTGGATATTTCCCGCTCCGACAACCTCCGATCCACATTTTATCAGTGAACTTCCTACTCTGCTGGGCACCACGACATCGTTTGCAAAGCTATTTGGATTATGAAGATAATTTTCAACGAACGTGATATCGTGCACTATCATACTATGACAATAGTCTAAAGTAACTAACCTATAATCGCTGCACATAACATATCCGAGCCGAAACTCGATTCCACTCCTATAACGCAATGCGGCGTGCTAGGCTCGAACACGCTGTGATGAAACCCCCGGAACCCATAGCACATGCCCTAATCGTTCAAGAGGAAGGTCCAGATATCCTGGGTACCTCGACCCCGACAGAAGTATCCGCATGGATATCTGGGTCATCCGATTCTTGCCTCCCACCCGTGAGATACCCAGCGCCTTTCTCTCCTTCTTCCGTGCTCATCACCGCTGCAAGGCCCTCGAGGTCTTGCTTGACTTGTCGTGTATGTGGATGATCGTCCCCCAAAATTTTGACTCGACCTAAAAGGGCAGCCCGGTACATGAGCTCTGCTTCTGGAAAACGTCCAAGCGTTTCAAGAGCCTTGCCAACGTTCCTCATACTTTGTAGTGTGTTAGGATGCTGCGATCCCAACATTTTCAGTCTTCCATCCAGCGCTTCATGGTAGAGCTCTTCAGCTTTATCAAATTGTGATTGTTGGAGATAAACACTCCCAATGTTGTTGATACTCTGCAGCGTATCAGGGTGGTACTGTCCCAGGTTTCGTCTTCTTATTTCGAACGCTTCAGTATATGTTTCTTTGGCTTCGTCGGGGCTACCCCTTTATTCGAGTACCAGGGCGAGATTGTTGAGGCTCTTCAACGTATTTGGGTGCTCCTTTCCTAGGACGGTTTGTCTTCCTGAGAGTGCTTGTCGATACAGATCTTCTGCTTCCGAAAATCGTTCTTGATTTCAAAGTGCTCCGGCTATGTTATGGACACTTTGAAGGGTATCGGCATGATATCGTCCTAGAACCTTCTCTCTTGTGGCAAGAGCTTTGCGGTAAAATTCTTCTGCTTTTTCATACGTTCCCATTTTCTCAAAGGTACCGCCCAAATTGTTGATGCTTTGCATGGTGTCCGGGTGCTCTGGACCAAGAACTTTAGTCCGCCCGGCCAGCGCTATTCGATACAACTGCTCCGCTTCCTTATGTCGTCCCTGCTTTCGAAGTGACCCTCCCAGATTATGCGTATTTTGCAATACGTAGGGATGTTCTTCCCCAAGTACAGCTTTTCCCAGTGCCAACGCTCTTGCGTATAGCACTTCGCCTTGATGAAATCCTCCGAGGTAGATAGTGGCTTGGGCTAAGTTATTGAGGCTTACTATCGTATCAAGATGATTTGGTCCTAAACCCTTTTCTCTACCTGCCAAGGCTTGTTTATAAAGAACTTCTGCTTCGGCATACCTTCCTTCGAAGTATATAGCTTGAGCAAGATTATTGATGCTTGCAAGTGTTTCGGGGTGATCTGGGCCCAGTAACAGCGCTCTATCGTCCACTGTTTGACGTTGAATCCTCTCAGCATCATCCACTGGCAGTGTGATTGGTACGATGCTCGATGGTAGCTCTCCGTCGATGTTCTTACTGTATGTCTGGTCTTTTGGTCCCGGTCCAGGATGTCTAGAGTGACCGTGCTTAAAGCCCTGGGTAGTGTCTTGTTGTCGGTGATCTATGACAGCATCAGAATCAAGATGCAACCTCAAGGCCTGTTCTTTCTGCATCTTATTCAGGCGGCCTAGCAAGGAGTCAGGAAACCCAAGATCATCTATACGGTTGTCACCGAGAGAATCTCTGACAAACCCCCAATCCCAGTCGTCCGTAGGAGCTACCAGACTGTCAACATTTTTTGGGTCCCAGGATACATCGTCGAAGGCAAGAAGCTCTGATGGCTCAAACTGGTCAGTCCTACTGTCGAGAGCTACCCGGGAAGATGTACTGTTTTCGGCATCTGACAAGTCGCCATGATCCAAAGGGGTGGTGATGATGATGATGATGATGATTATTTCCGTCCTGTGAGACCTCCCGAAGGGTATAAGGACGTGCTAAGCTAGCGGTTTATATACAGGAATAC